>LPNX010606215.1:344240-457332 GCA_001517045.1 Pseudotsuga menziesii
TCTAGTCTTGGGACAACATCCCAAACATCATTCTTCATGATCGATTGATACTCTTTGATCATCTACAGTAATCAACCCATCCATACCTGTTACGAACAGATCATCTACATACAGTAGGAGCATCACCGGGTTGCCATCTTCAACCTTGTAGTAAAGGTTGGAATCTGGTTTACTCTTGGTAAATCCGAAACTGGATAGAAAGCTGTCAATTCTACCGTAGCATGTCTTGGGTGCTTGTTTCAAACCATACAAGGATTTCTTCAATCTACACACATGAGACTCCCTGTCATGTGTCTCAAAACCAAGTGGCTGCTCTACATACACTTCTTCTTCCACTAAACCATTCAAGAAAGCAGTCTTGACATCCATTTGGTGTATCTTCCATTTCATCACTATAGCCAGAGCAAGTACTGATCTGATGGAAGTGTATCTGGCTATAGGTGCAAAGGTTTCTTGATAATATATTCCTTCTTTCTATGAGAAGCCATGAGCCATGAATATTGCCTTATATTTCTCTATGCTACCATCTGCAGCATGCTTGATCTTGTAGATCCATTTGGAAGTTACAATTGACTTCCCTTTTGGTCTTGGGACAACATCCCAAACATCATTCTTCATGATCGATTGATACTCTTCGATCATAGCATCCTTCCACTCTTTTCGTTCTACTGCTTATTCATAATTGGAAGGTTCTTCATTGATAAAGTCACATAGTAAAGCTACATATCCGGAGCAGGATCTGGTTCTCTTTCTTTCTCTGTGATTCTCTTCTAGAGCCCCATATCTTTCTGCACCTTGGATAGCTTCTCGTACCCAAGAAGTTTTCCTCTTGTGAGGATTCTTCTCTTCAGGTGGATCTACAGGTCTTTGTGGTTCTTCAAATTCTTGATCTTCTTCTTGAGTTTCTTCATTCACGGTTGTATCATGAATTATGGGTGCTTCTACTTCTTTAGGTTCTTCAGCAGGTTTCTTTCTAGATTTATTGTAAGCTGTGTCTTCATCAAATGTTACATCCCTGCTGATGTCGATCTTCTTGAATCCTAGGAAATATATTATGTAAGCCTTCGATATTTCAGAGTATCCCACAAATATACCCTTCTTTCCTGAAGGATCTAACTTTGTCCTCTTTTCTTTCAGAATGTGTATGTACACTGGACAGTCGAATATTCTGAGATGGCTGACTTCTAGTTTCTTGCTAGAGAATACTTCTTCAGGAATCTTTTTCTCGAGTACTCTGTGTAGAGTATGGTTCTATACATACATCATTGTTCTGGAAACCTCTGTCCATAGATGCATGGGAATATCTTGATCATCAAGCATTGCTCTTGCAGCTTCCATGATAGTTCTATTCTTCCTTTCTGCAACCCCATTCTGTTGTGGATTATATGGAGTGGATAACTCCCTCTTAATCCCTGATTCTTTGCATAATTTTTTGAATTCATTTGATGTGAATTCTTTGCCATTATCTGATCGAAAGGTCTTAATCTTCTTTTCTGTTTGGTTCTCGATCAAGGCTTTGAATTCTTTGAACTTGCAGAAAACTTCATCTTTGTTCTTCATGAAGTAAATCCATGTATATCTAGAAAAGTCATCAATAAAAGAATCATAATATACATACCCGCTTAGTGAACTTGATGATATTGGTCCACATACATCGGAGTGGATTATTTCCAAGATTCCTTTTGCTTTGCTTTCGCTACTTGGAAATGTCTTCTTTGTATTCTTTCCTTTCGCACATCTTTTGCATACCCCTTCATGTTTTTCTTGAATTTCTGGAAGACCTTCAACAGCTTTGCTTGCAAGTGGTAGTGCTCTGTAGTGCACATGTGCAAGCCTTAGGTGCCAAAGTTCATTTGGCTCTACTGTGTCATGGACCAAGGCTTGTTCTGGATGGCCCTTCAATTTGTATAGACCTCCTTCTTATTCTCCAATTACTATTGCATCATCAATAGACTTTCCTCTTGATCACATGAGGACTTGGCCATCTACAAATGCAACCCTCATGCCTTTTGCATCCAGTGCCGATATGTATAGAATATTCTTCTTTAGTCCTGGTACAAACAAGACATCCTTCATTTTCATAGAATTTCCAGAGTCTAGCTTGTAGGAGGATTCACCACTACCTTTTATGGGATATTGGTAGTCATCCCCAAGTTTCACCTTATGGGGTGAATTATGTTCAAATAGTTTCTCAAAGAATTCCTTGAAACATGTCATTTGTTTGGAATCCCCACTTTCAATAAGCTAATCTTTGCTTCCATGAGTAATAGTTCGTGTGAGAGCGGAGATCAGAACATATTCATCTTCACTTGAAGAGTCTTCACTTTCTTATTTTACTCTCTTCCTAGGAGGATCATCATCCTCAGCAGTGTGAGCATGATGTCTTCTTTTGGAGTTCCTCTTCTTCTTGGATCCATTCTTATTCATGGGACAGTTTCTAGCAAAATTTCCTATTTCATCGCATGTATAACATCTGGGTTTAGATGAACCTTTCTGATGAGAATGCTTACCTTGGTGATGATGCTTTTCCCTTCTTTCTTTCTTGGAGTGTATTGTGAGATCTTGATATTCACTTCCCATATTTCTTCTCAAGATGATATTTGAGCTTCTTCTTGTGAACATTCTTCCCACAGTCTACTGAACTTGACTAACTTCTTCCTAGCACAGATTCCTTGGATGAAAGAATCCCATGACCTAGGGAGGCCATTCAAAGTTGTCATCACAATTTTTGTATCCTACACTTCTTCATATACTGCTTCCATTTGTTCTTTGATCTGGGAGACCCTTGTGAAGTATGATTGGATGGTCTCCTCATTCTGGATCTTTACATTCTTCAATCGGTTCCTTAGAGTCATCTTCCAATTGATGTTCTTCCCTTCAAACATTTTTGTTAAGGAATCAAACATGGCTTTAGGTGGCTTGAGGTAGGAAACCTATGGTATGAGGTGATCCTTGATAGAATCAATAATGATCCTCTTTTCCATAACCAACTTCTTCTTATGTAAGGCCTTGGCCTCATCTCCCTCTGGAACTGGAACCTCCTCACTAATATAGGAGTCCAACTCATTTTCTTCCAGGACCAGGGAGATCTTATACTTATAGGCTCGGAAGTTATCAGCTCCCTCAAGCTTTTCATCAAGCTTGGTATGATGAGACATCTTAACTGAGAACCTCAAATGGAAATACAAAAGATTTAGATCTTACCAGGTCAAGATGTCGGATTTGGATTTCGAGCTGAAATCCTGCAGTGTTGGTTTAGGAGCAGATTAGGGTTTTGCTTTTCCAGATTTTTGTCTAATGAAATGGTATGATTTTGATCCGTAACTTTGATTTTTGGGAGGAGATCAATCCATGCATGGGCTCACTGAAAAATTCCACTTCTGTGAAAGGCCCTAATTTCTAGTAGTAGTGTCGAGTCCAAAACTGAAAAACCTCAAAATTGGATTCTATTTCAACAGAAAGATGTTCCCTAGGGAGGATAGTTATTCCACCCTTATTTTGTTGAAAATCTATGGAGAGAGATCCACAAAGTAGGAATCCCTAGTTCCCGTAGCTACACAGTGTCTTCTTCTCAGGTTAGCTCTGATACCATGTTAGATTTTTAACATTAAGCTAGTGTATCATTAGGATTTTTAACTGAGAGAACAATAAGAACATCAATCAAACACAAGAGACAATGAACACATTTTTTTTCCTTGGGGAAACCATAAATGGAGAAAACCCTGCAACTTCCTCAGAGATAGAATCGGCACCAAAAGTGAAACTCAAAATATAGTAAGATGATCTCCGAACATCAGTAACCTCTTTTTTCCTTGTCCCAGTGTCTTTCTCTTCCTCAACTATGTGCTACAACTGAGTGTGAGTGAGTGTGTGATAAATAGAGAAGCTAGCTCTCTATTTATACTAATTCCTGACTTGACTAAACCCAACTAGGGCCGACTTCACTAGGTGAGTCTAATAACCCTAGTGCCCCATAACTGCGGGGACTTTAACCCTTAGACAATAGGAGGGTTACCCACCTTGACTTGACATGAATTGTTTACATTATAGAAACTCCTGATAGGAACCTCGGGGAATGACATGACTCAAGTACATTACAAATACATCCCAGAATAAATATTGGATTACAATACATAAGAAATACAAGTGAATACATATAGAAGTTATAATTACATCAACAATATTGTCTCACATCTTTCGGTTATCTCCCTCATGCTTATTGCCAAGGAAACACCATTTCCTTGGTTGGTTGCAGGTCTCCCTTTGTCAACGACAACACATACATTCCAGAGGATAGACTCAAAGGTCCCTGTATCTTGGTTTCATTAACCTCATTGATGAGTTCCTTGGACCACTTGAGAGAAGTCCTGAGTGCATCTTGGGATGGTTTTCTCTCACATGATTGACTGCAGCTGCATCATCACGGTGTTGAGATTCATATAGGGTATTGGTCCATGCAATATTTGGTCGAAGACCCCAGATGTCACCTAACTGTAGGAAATTGGTGAGTCTGTTATGGGACCCAGATAGGTTCATGTCCTCTATGATTTATGGGTTGCATTGGAGACATTTTTCAGAAGCCCCAGCAGTGCTTCTATATAGATTCATGATTGATGCAACATATTGTACAATAAATACTTTGACTCTCCATAAGTAAATACCTATAGCTATGTACTGTTCCAAATCCAACAGACCACCAGTCATGAATATATAGCATTCCATGAGAATTCCATGGGTCCAATGTAACAGTTCTTTAGATCAATATTATATTTCAACCTCTTATTGAGGCAACCACTATGTAACAGTAGTTGTATATGATCGGCTCTTGTATTGTAGAGCATACATCGTAGGATTCTTTTGACATTTTTATGACCATGGGTATTGTCGCCTCGTCTAGATACATGTCACACACTATTTGTATCTCACCGATTGATGGGAACCATATTAATACAAAAACCAAAATCCACCATGCCCCAGCCCAGGAAGCACTACCTCTCCCTAGAAAATCCTATGATTTCAATCAGTCATACGATGAGCTCTTTCCCTCACACATCAGGGGGATATCTATTAACCCAAATAATTACCCGATTATCTCTACATGACCTACATGACAAAGAAATCCATGGAATTTTGCTCATTTGACTCCCACACCCTTGCAAAGGCTCAAAAAACACAAAAAGGGATTAAAAAATCCCTAAAAAGAGCCAAAATAGCTCTCATAGGGGCTAAAACCTCATATAGGGGATAAAACCCCTCAAAGGAGCTTAAAATCCCCAAAGGAGCTAAGAATTCAGTGAAATGGGCTTAAAGCCCAAAAAAGGGGCTAAATCCTTGACCAAGGGCTTAAAACCCTAAAATCTCAAGAAAAAACTATAAATACAGGGGTGGGGGTCACTCTCAAGACATTCCTTCTCTCCCTACCGTTGCTCCACCAACGTGAGTTTTTTGAGACCCGCATCTCTCAATGCATTCACCCCTCTCCTCCATTTTCTCCCTTGCTCCATAAGACAAAACTCCATTTCATTGAGAGGTAGCTTCGTGCTATGCCATGGAGGCCCATTTCATCAAGCAAGAAGGTATACCATGAATTTTTGTTGTTATTTTTTTATTTTGTAGGTTGTTTTTACATGTAGGTTTATTTTTCTAACAGTTTGTTGTAGGGTTTCCATGGCCCAAAGTTAACCCTTCCTTGTAGGTTTTTCTTCCATCCACAAGAACCCTACCCTTTTGTCCTATGGATGAAAGGTAGTCGTTCCTACTCATAGCTAGGAAGAAATCCCTTCTACAAGATGTGTTATGTGGATTGTCTAACCATGACATTTCTCAACATGTGTTTTTGCACTTAGATTTCTGCCTCAACCATTCTGCACCATTGATCTCCTCTGGGCTCTTCCGTGACCGTTGATCTAAGATAAAATGTGTATAATGTAATACAGATTTTTAACTTTTCCAAAACATCATTTTCAGGTTTCCACTTTCTGCACTTAATCTTTCTGCAACAATAGTTATGCACTGTTGATCTCCTATGGAATCCTTCGTTCCAGTTAATATTCCATAATGCGGGATATGGAGTGCAGTTTCTCAAAACCTCAAACATTGCTTTTTCACTTCTCCACCTTCTATTTTCCACATTGAAATTTCCACACCCTTGATATTTTGCAGAAGTCTTTCTAACCATCTATCTTCTGGATTGAGGGATGCGAAATGCAGAAATGTGGAATTTCCCACATTCATTTCATGATTCTTCGTCTTCCATTTTCCACACTAACCTTTCTACACCATCTATTTTTCACAGAAGTATTTTTGACCATCGATTTTTCGGATTGTGGGATGCGGAATGCATAACTGTGGTATTTCCCACATTATTTTCGTGATGCTTCACCTTCCTCTTTTCGCCTTTCGGACTTCGGTTTGTGGAAACCCATATTATCCTAGACCTTGATATTCTGCTTTCCATTTTCCACTTTTCTTATGCAGAACTCATCTCGACCTTAGATCTTCTGTGGACCTAATCTCGATCGTCCAATATTGATCTTTTGCGGAATTGATCTCCTGTCCACTTTTCTATTTCCATAACGGATTTCCCACCAATGTTTTTTTCGCACCGTTGATCTACTGCGGGATAGATCTGTACCATTGATCTATACTCTTTTGTTGACCTTCACCTTTTCTTCCTATCCTTTGCATAATTGATCCTTAACCATCATATCTCATGCGGGATGCTTCCTAACCATTGATTTTAGGTCGAATGCGGATCTCACCATGACTTTGTGGATCTGCACTATTTCTTTGCAGAAACCCTTTGCGACTATTTGTAACAATGTTGAAGATTTATACACACAGAGAATTTCATCATGATGATTATAAATAATTTATAAACACTCTTGCAGATATAGTTTCTATGTTCTTTGATTGTTACATATACTCTATATTTCATTCATTTTACTCTTCCATACTTCCACTCTTCATTTGTCTAACCAGCTTTGGAATTCATATTGCATCTCCACTTCCACTCAACCTCTATTCTTTGTTTCATTAACCATTGTTTACATATACTTTCTTGGAATTCTTCATATCATTCATTCGTTCTATCTTATCATCCATGTCCATTTCATCCATTGCATTTGTCATTAATGAACTCTTATTACATCATCATTAGGACACCATCATATGCAATATAATCATATATGCCATGTGACATTGTCAACTATGCCATTCCATGCAATCATATATGCCATTTCATCATTCATGTCATGTCATCACTACCTTTGTCTTTCCTTTGAATTATACTTAGTTCACCTTTTGTATTTCCTTAGTCTTTCACTGAGCTCACTCTTCCACCATGTCCTTTGCTTATCCTTTGTCATTCATGAACTACTTTGACATCAATGACAACTATAATCCATATTTCCAACAATCTCCCCCTTTGGCATTGATGGAAACACCTCAGCCTTATCCCTCTTTGATAAAAATGATAAAGTATAACTTGTTATAGCAATGGTGTACCTATTTTGATATAGGATTTCTTGTTTTTCTTCTTTCTGATAACTCCCTCTGTGATCATATCTCCCCTTTTCTAACTAAATTTGGTATTTAATCAATGTATTATAATTTATCCTTAACATTTCCTTTCTTGCAACAAGTTCTTGAATGATAATGTAAATGATAAATACATAGACTCCCCCTGTCACTGTACTTCCTCTCCTTTGCCAATATTTTTGTGACAGAGTTTACACTCAAAATTTTCTTCCACACATTGTTCTCCTTATTCTTCGTATTTTTCAGACTGTATTATGTAACTTTCTCTAATACAACCTTTTTTTACATGGGTTGTCACTAGATTTAGTTTTGTTCTAAATTCGGTAGAACCGCTAAATTAACATCACCCAACCAATGGTCCCACAGGTAGTGCTCAACGACAAGTGGAATTCAAACCTTCAATGAACTAGATTTCATAAGGATTTCGCTCCCATATCTAGCGATTAACTTACTTGATATTTCATCAATGAAATGACTAAAGGACCATCAAATCTAGATTGATGGTGGACTTCAAATATCATAGGGTGGATTTCATCAAAGATCGTGCTAGTCAAGATTTTCTTTCTCAATGTTATTTCACCCAGTGAAATGGCTCACAACCGTTGATCTAAACTATACTTTCATCTAGGCCATCAAAATATGTGGCCCCTGCCTAATTCTACAAATCTCCATTGTGAATTTCTCTGTGATAGTTCACCTAGTGGAATTTTTTCCATCCTTTGATCAAAACACATTCCTTCTTCAAAACTGAGATAAAATCCAATTACGATAGTTGATACCAATTTGTCACCTCTACTCTTGTTTTTTTGGTGGCAACTTAGGAACATTCTTCTCTTCTTACAAAAAGACATTTTTCAAGTATTAATTAAAATTTTATGATATTAACTCCCCTCCCCCTGAGTTTATGATCCCTTCTAATGCTCATGAGAGTTGTATAACATACATTCAACTTCAGCTCCACCACCATCACTAACTTATTCTTGAATATCTTCATCATGATTTCCATTATAATGGATGTTATTCTTTTCTACAACACTATTATGCTTAACATCATCTTCGGAAACTTATTTGATGTTTGAAATATGTGTTTCTTCTTCATCTTTGGAGTCCACCTTTCCTCTCCATGTCTTTCCATGAGGTACCCTGCTTACTGATCTTGTTTGTTTCTTGGATTCCTTACTTAGATTTTTTCTCTTGATTCTGCACTCAATATCCTTGTGACCAAATTTGTGATAGTAGTGTCAATGGCCATAGAAAATTCCATCATTTTTAAGGGATCTTTGGCCTTTATTCTTAATAGCTTCCATCATCTTCCAACCCTTCCTTTGTTCTTGTACTTTTATTGAAGAATTCTTCATTAGCCTACATTCTCTAGCCATATGTCCAAAATTATGACATGTATAAAAATGACCAAGAAAGATTTTTTGGACCCTGCTTGTCCTTAATCTTTAAAGTTTCATTCTAGTTCTGTCATTATAATGAGATGAAGGGAAAGAATTTTGACTATTCTTAATTGGAATTTTTAGTACATTAGCACATCTTCTTCTATTATTTCTTTCTTGTTTAGTGAGGGAGGAACATTCTAACTTTCTTTCATTGTCATACCCTAAACTAGTTTTATCATTTGATGGTTTCTGGCTCCGCAAGATGTCATCTAAGATATTTGAAATGTTCTCAAATTTTTTAATAGTTTCCTCATCAAGCTTATTCCTATGCAAAATACCTTCTTCTTCCAATTTTTTAGTTTTTTGTATGGTTTTCTTCATCCTCTCATTAATGGTTTGTTGGTCTTCTAGCTTCTTTATCTCCTTTTCGAGATTAGCAACTTCTTGTCTTAATCTCCAGGCCTCTTCCATGTGTTCTTCCAACATCTTTATTTATTTCTTGAAGTTAGCAACTTCCCTTTTAGGCTCTCGGCCTCTTCCATGCTATCCATCATTTGTTGTCTTCAATGTACTTTTTTTCTCGGAGGGTCTTGACTTCATATTCATTTGAATTATGCTCTTCTTGATATTTTTAAAAATAAATTCCAAAGACTTGTTCTCCCTACTGCTTTTTCTCAATTATCTAAAGGCACTTATGAGTTATGTTTCTAATTTCACCTCTCTTTCCACATTTGAATTATCTTCTGAAGTTTGTGTTATTGTCCCTATGAATAGATTGTCTTCATATTCAGTTATATCTTCACTATAATACTTGCAAATAGAAAGGTGTGTTTGTGATATCTCTTCATTTCAATGAATCTTTTCTAATTTGAACCAAAGTTCCTTTGCTAAGACACATGGACCAATCTTCCTTCTGATAGATTGAGGTAATCCATCTAATATGGTCTTTATTGTATTTGCATTATTTTTCTTGGATTTCTTTTGAGATGGAGTCCTTATTATTTTTTGTGGGATGTGGAATGCAGAACTATGGAATCTCCCACATTCTTTTCATGATTCTATTAATTCCTCTTTTTTCCTTTCAGACTTCAGTTTGTGGAAACCCATATTATCCTAGACCTTGATCTTCCACTTTTCATTTTCTGCTTTTCTTATGAAAAACTATTCTCGACCTTAGATCTTCTGCAGATCTAATATTGACCATATGATCTTGATATTTTGTGGAACTTATCTCCTGTCCACTTTTTTGTTTCCGTAATGGCTTTCCCACAATGATTTTTCTACACCATCGATCTTCTACCAGATAGATCTTAACCATTGGTCTATACTATTTTGTGGAACTTCACCTTTTTCACCTATCCTTCGCAGAAAAGATCCTTAACCATCGAATCACATGCGGGATGCTTCCTGACCATCGATTTTAGATCGAATGCGGATCTCACCATGACTTTGCAGATCTACATGATTTCCTTGCAAAAATCCTCTGCGATCGTTTCTAACATTTTTGAATATTTATACACAGAGAAAATTTCATCATGTTGACTATAAAGAATTTATAAACACTCTCACATATATAGTTTCTTTGTTCTTCGATTGTTACATATATTATACCTCCCATTCATTTCACTCTTCTATACTTCCACTCTTCATTTGTCTAACTAGCTTTGTCATTCATACTACATCTCCACTTCCAATCGACCTTTTTTCTTTGTTTCATTAAACATTTTTTACATATACTGTCTTGGATGTCTTGAGATCAATCATTCATGTTGTCTTATCATCCATGTCCATTTCATCCATTGCATTTGTCATTAATGAACTCTTATGACATCATCATTAGGACATCATCATATGACATATCATCATATATGCCATGCCACATCCTCAACTATGCCATGCCATGCCATCATATCTGTCATTTCATCATTCATGCCATGTTATCAGTACCTTTGTCTTTCCTTGGACTTATACTGAGTTCACCTTTTATCTTTCCTTAGTCTTTCACTGAGTTCACTCTTCCATCGTGTCCTTTTATTATCCTTTGTCATTCATGAACTACTTTGACATCAATGAAAACTACAATCCATATTTTCAATAGTGGATATCTGAAAACAATAGTCAAAGCATAACATGTATGAATTTTGAGCTATTACACACTCATTCTAGATATGAAAGAAAACATAATGGAAATTTTAACAGGAAGGCATGCACATAAGAAAGGAAATTATAGACTGTAACTATGAAATACATAAGAATCTTTGCAGCAGCAATATAGCATTCATCTTTGTTAGTTTTTATTAAGGGCTTATCTCAAAATACATAACCCAGAAATCTCACAGAATCCAACCCTGTCTTCCTCTATTGAGGGTATATTTATAGTATCAAAGGATCCTAAGACCAACCTATAAACATATCCAAATTCATTTACAACATGGGAATAAATATCCTATCAAATTCATGAGGTAGAAGATTTTCTATGATCACAATTGTTTTTGGGAAAACAGGCAATGATGCACGTGCTTGATCAAAACAAAAAATATGGCCTCTGGGACTCAGGCTTGCTTAATTAAAATGACAGTTCAAAGTGTCTCCAGGAATCTTGCAATGGTTTTCATACATTCTTGCACCTTTACCCAACAAAATCATTCTGGATCATCGATATTCATCTGCTTAGATCCCGACCATTTTAATGCTATGGATTTTACCCGATTTCGCAATCCTCCAACTTGATAAACTTCATTCGTGTTCCCATTGTGAAATTAGTGTGGTCCATAGATCAAAAATTCGCATAGATCCTCGCCATTCAAAAATGCAGGGTCTTCAGGATTTTGCATCCCTGGAATATTTTTCTATTGTCCATGTTCTAGATGTGAAATGCACACCCACCGTAGATCTATATTGGACGTTGATCCCAACCATTGAAGTATGGAGCTTGTTAAATATTTTGCGATGGTAGAGATATGATATCTTCAAGAAAGTTAGGATGGTGAAATACATACCTATCATTGATATTAACCCCTCCTCAATCCTAGACATCAAAATATTTGGGTCATATCAAGTTCTGCATATCGGGAAGTCTTCTTACCTTGTTCACATGTTCCCCTTTTCTGCACCGTCGATCTTAGGAAGAAATTCTCAGAACCATTGATCTGAGGTAAAGATGTGCACTGCAGAAAGTGGAGGTTGGATTTTCCAATTTTTGCAACCGGAAACTTTACCTTTTTCACTTTCTCTTTTATGCTTTCTATTTTCCACTTCTGGCTTTAGCAGAAAGAGGAACGTAGATCCCCCAACTTTATTCATCGAAAATTATACTCTTCCACTTCCGCCCTTTTTTTCTGTACCATTGATCTGTGAGGAAGCTTTCTCGATCATAGATATTGTGGATCACAGAAAGCGGGACTTCAACTTTTCATAATAAAATATTTTGGTATTTCCTCTTTTCGATCTCCGACCTCTTGTTCTTTTTTGAGTCATTGATCTTTGGAGGAAGTGCTCTGAGCCATCGGATCTCGGACTACGAAAAGCAGAAGCTGGAAGTTCTAACTCTTTATGACCAAAATTTTTTATCTTCCACTTTTTGATTTCCTCCATTTTTCTTCCCATTTTTCCCTGGACATTATATCTATGCGGGAGCTCTCCGAACCATCGAATCTCGAGCTACGGAAAGCGAAAGTTGGATTTATTAATTTTCACCTATGAAACTTGTCTTTCTTATTTTTCGCTCTGAATTTCCCTGGGTAGAAATGATTTGTATCCTTTGATTTTTTCTATTGTACATCTAGGTCCTTCATTTGCTGTCACCATTTAACCTCGAGCGGATTTTTTCATTCTTATTCATTTGAAAATATGAAAACTGGAATTTTTCAATTGTTTTATATTTCCATTTTAGAAACGATCCTTTAAAATACCTACAAAATCTCAATATCATTCATCAAGGGAATATGATAAGAAAACTTCCAAACCTTATTCCTTTATTTATTGGCCAAATCCCTTGCCAACTGTTTAGCCCAAAAAACGATGCTAACAATTGTCTCCAACTAGGGATCCTATCCTCCCTACAAGGTAGCAAAGAGCCCTAGAGACCAGGACACAAATTCATTGGGTTTGTCCAAAACCTTTCCTAAAATTCTCAACCTTCCTTGGCCTACAACCATCAATTAAAAAATTCTATAAGAAAATCCCTCTGTAACCTGTAACCAATCCATATTCTTAAAACTGAAAACAGTTGTAACTACAAACCTGAAATTTGAAACTGATACTGAAACTGTAAAAAAACTAAAAAAATTGCTTGAAATAAATGCTCATTGTGCTGAGCTTATTCATATCTACTTATCTACCCTACTTGATCTAGCACAAATGCCCAGTCAAGTAAACTCTGACTTCCAATGAATCCAATCAAGCAATTGATCCAAAAATTTAGCTTTTTCCTCATGCTGGATTGAAATCAGAACATAGCAATATAATAGTAACATGCTATGATAAAAGACTTGATCCTTATTGCAAACACATAACCAACCAAACTAACTAAAAATTATTTCCATATATTCAATTAGAGGATCATAAAGAACATGAAATATTTCATATTTTCTTATCATTTGCTTGCCATAATCATGCTACTCAAAATGCAACTCATCTAGTACCTTGTCAGACCGATCTTCAAAAGACTATTGAAAGGAATTCTCATGACGTTTGTCAAATGAGAAATCAAATACTTCATTAAAAATATCAGAATTTAAATTTTGATTTCTTCCAAATGTCTCAAGGAAAATATCATTATTTTCTTCAATAAAATCAAGTGAACAAAATCGTTTTTCTTGAGATGAAAATTTTGAATTTGAAAGGTTTAAAGAAGCATTCCATTAAGAGACCTCATCTCCTTCTTTGTAAGTCAATTCTTCATCATAAACTGTTGGTTTTTTCACATGTTGATATTGATTGTATGGTTGATCATCTTGCTTACCTTCCACCTCTACATAGTTCATGAAATTTTCCATTATCTCAAATTCTTGTTTTTGTTTAGAGATTTGAAGTATATTTCTCAAAAATTCAAATGAAGCATAACACAAAGATATGGATTAGAGGAAATTTCAACTCAAAATGGTCCTTTTAAATATAATTCAAATTCCATGTCATCATGTGTTAGCCAATGAAATTGCTTTAAATTTGAAATACCATATAGGTCTTAAATATTTTTTAGTATAAATTTGGGGATAGGTATCATAAAAAAACTACTTTTTTTGTTTGTATTTTCGACATATCTCCTCGTGTTTTTACTCAAATTTCGATCAAGAGAGCTCGTTGGATGAGGAATTAAATTTTGCATCCAATGAGTACCCACTTGGAATACTTTTTATAGACCCCTCTACCCGAAAAACAAGAAATACCTGAAAAAATGTGATGATGACATCATCATCATGTTTTTTCAGGTATTTCTTGTTTTTCGGGTAGCGGGGTCCATCAAAAGTATGTTGAGTGGGTACTTGTTGGATGCAGAATTTAATTTTGCATCCAATGATCTCTCCTGACCGAAATTGGAGTAAAAACACAGGGAGATATGTCGAAAATACAAACAAAAAAGTAGTTTTTTTTCTTTTCTTACTCCAAAATTAATAAATATTATTTTATTAATTTTTTTTAGGAGGGCCATTTTGAGTTGAAATTTCCTCTAATATGAGGAGTGATTTGATTTATAGTCCCAAATTATTTCTTTGGTCAGACAGAGAACGAGAAGAATTTTGCAAAGTATCATCGGATTTAGGAAAAGAGACATAGCTGGTTGAGACAGAGCTTTGGCTTATGTCAACTTCAATCAAGGAAGACATTACCAACTACTGGGAATTATCTTGCATACCATGGAAACTGGTTTGTCATTCTTTTTTATTTCTTGTATTATGTTTCCTACTAGAAGATTGATTTTGATTGAACCTTCCTTTATTTATAGTAACATCTATATTTCTCAATTTGACTTTTCTTTGGACATCATCTATAGCACACAAATATCCTCTTTAGTACTATTCTGAATCTTCCTTAGTGAGGTGTATTTCAGAATCTAAATCACCAAAATGGTGAATATGATCCTCAACATATTTAGCCTCTCCTTCATATGCAACATAATTCTCAGGGAAAGGTGGCCTTATTTGTTGATCATCTTGATTTCTAGGATTCCTCATATCTCTCTATCTAATTTGTGGAGGTGGGGGAAGATTGGGCCTTCTGAAATTTGGTTTTTTTATTTGAGTTTCATCATGTTCTCTGTTTAATGGTCTATTATCCACAGTAATCCTATCCATCAGTCTCTCCATTTTCATCATCATCATTTCAAACTTAGCATCATTAGGATAAGAGGTAGTAGAATTAGAAGGCACATTTTCTTCTCTAACTTTCCTTCTATCTGCTTTTACTTTCTGCTTTTTCTTCCCACTTTCCATCATATTAGCTTCCACTTCTAAATCATATTGAAACATAATAGGAAGACATATTGATTTTCTCTCTCTCAATAAAATCCAAAGTCACTTTCAAAGGCATCAACATAATGGATTTTTGCAACGCCCACAAGGGGTTTAATATCAGCAATAATAGAGTTATACACCCTCATAAATTGACTTGAAAACTGATGAACATATTTAAAACCTCATTTCTTAAGATTATTATATTGAGAAAGCACCTGCAAAGGAGTTTTATTATCATCCCATCTTTCTAAGATTGAAGTTTGGAAAGCTTCAAATGTGGAAATGGACCTAGCAGGTAGATCTATAAACCATTTCTTCACTTCTCTTGAAAAACATAGTACAAACAACCTCATCTTAACTTCATCTTCATCAACCTCCTCCAAGTCTGCATAATCATCAAATTTATCAACATGATGTCTTGCTGTGAAATTTCCATCCCCATCATAGAAGGGAATTTTTTGGGATTTTTTTTTAGGAAGGTCATGCAATACAACATGTAAGGCTAATGGAAAAAATATGGTAGCCATTAATCTAAATGGATTTGGAACACAAGGAGGAGCTTGAAAGGCTAGAGGGGTTTGAACAGTTGGTGGGATATAAGGCTAAAAGCTTTGAACAACAATGTTTCTTTCTTTAGTTTTCATAGAGTTTTAAATATTGTGCCAAAGAGAATCAAGCAAATATGATTCTAACCTACTGGGATTAATTTCAGTTTCCTTCAAATCAGATTCAGATTTTGATTTCAACAAGGACCTTTCAAAATTTGTTTCCCACCCAAAATCCAGAATGCTATGAAATTCTTGAAAAGATGATGCGCCAAATTGAGAAATAGTTATTTGTTCTTTTCCATTATTTCTAAGAAACCTTTCTGGATTTTTCCACACCTTGCAAAATCTTAGTGTCGGGATTACCTCATGTATGTCTCCTCTTGGAAGCCACGATGTATTCTAAAATCTTGTTCAAAATCAATGTGGAGTTGGCAGGTGAAAGGGGTATGACCTTCTTGATGTGTCCATTTTTCACCTTCAACAATCAGATCTAAAACTCCGTCGTTCATACCTGGGGAATATTTGAACCCTACTACCCATATCAGTCCTTCTGGCCACCATTATCCCTAGTGGAATCATCTTCCAAAAGCTCTATTAGTTTCTATTAAGGACATATGTCAAAATACATAACCCAAAAACCTCACAAGATCCAACCCCATATTCCTCTATTGAGGGTATATTTATAGTATCATAAGCTCCCGAGACCAACCTAGAAATAGAACCAAATTTAGTTACAATGTGAGAATAAAAATCCTAACAAATTCCTAAGGTGGTATATTTTCTATAATCACAAACAATTTTGGGAAAACAAGTAATGACACACGTGCTTGATCAAAAAAACAAATATGGCCTCTGGGACTCATGCTCGCTTGATGAAAATGATAGTACAGAGTGTCTCTGGGAATCTTGCAACAGTTTTCATCCATCCTTACATATTTACCCAGTGAAATCATTATGGACCATCGATCTTCATCTACTTAGATCCCAACCATTCAATGGTATGGATTTTACCCAATTTCACAATCCTCCAACTTGATAAAATTTCCTGCTTGTTCCCATTGCAAAATTAATGTGGGCCATAGATCAAAAATTTTCCTAGATCCCTGTCATTCAAAAGTGCGGGGTCTACAGGATTTCGCAGTGCCTAAATATTTTATATCACGTGCATGTTCTAGTTGCGAAATGCACACCCACCGTAGATCTAGATTGAACGTTGATCCCAACCATTGAAGTATGCAAATTGTATAAGATTTTGTGATGGCGGAGATCTGATATCTTCATTCAAGTTAGGATCGTGAAATACATACATGTCCTTGATCTTAACCCATCCTCAATCCTAGCCATTTAAATATGCATGTTCTACCAAGTTTCACATATAAGGAATTCTTCTTACCTCATGCACATGTTCCCCTTTTCCGCAGCATCGATCTTAGGTAGATATTCTCCGACCCGTTGATCTAAGGTAAATATGTGGGATGCAGAAACCAGAAGTCGGTTTTTCCAATTTTTACAACCTAAAACTTTACCTTTTTTGCTTCCTCCCTTTCTCTTCCACCTCTAGCGGAAAGAAAAACATGGATCCTCCAATTTTCTTCACTAAAAATTCTCCTCTTCCACTTCCACCCTTTTCTTTATGCACCATTGATCCGTCAGGAAGCTCTCTTGACCATAGATCTTGTGGATCACCGAAAGTGGGACTTCAACTTTTCACGATAAAATCTTTTGGTATTTCCACTTTCTGATCTCCACCCTTTTGTTATTTTTGGAGTCATTTATCTCTGGAAAAAGTGCTCTGAGCCATCGGATCTCAGACTACAGAAAGCAGAAGGAGGAATTTCTAACTCTTTATGACCAAACATTTCTATATTCCACTTTCTTATTTCTTCCATTTTTCTTCCTTCTTTTCCCTGGACTGTAGATTTGTGTGGAAGCTCTCCAACCGGGTTGCAGAAAGTGAAAGTCAGGTTTACCAATTTTAACCTCTGAAACTTGTCTTTTCACTTTTTTGCTCTCGAATTTCCTTGGGCGGAAATGATTTGTAGCATTTTATTTTTTCTGTTGTACATCCAGGCCATTCATTTGTTGTTGCCATTTAACCTGGAGAGGATTTATTCATTCTTATTCATTAGCAAAGATGAAACACTGGATTTTTTCAATTGTTTTGTATTTCCAACTTAGAAATGATCCTTTAAAATACCTTTAGAATCTCATTAGCATTCATCAAGGTCATATGATATGAAAATTTCCAAACCTTATTCCTCCATTTAGTAGCCAAATCCCTTCCCAACTATTTAGCCCAAAAATGGTGCTAACACTTTCCTTGAAAGATTTAATCCCAGATTTTTTGGTATAGAAGAATTGAGTGATCTTAAAAATATGCCTATTGACCAACTTCTATGTACTCTGACATCCTATGAAATGAGGATTGGTAAAGATAAACACACCACTAGAGAAGCATATTTTAAAGCATATAAGAACATTGATTCTCAAATGGATGTGACTGAGGAAAAAATTGTAAGGAGGATGAAGAAAGGATCGGGTAAATACAAAGGCAAGATTCCCTTTAAATGTTTTAATTGTGGTAAAATAGGCCATTTTAAATCGAAATGTCCCCACAAGTAAAAGAGGCAGACTTCTGATGATGAAGAAAACTATATAGTCAATAAATACAATAAAGAGGCTAAGTTTAAAAACAAAAGCTTGTGTGTAAATGATGTTGATTCTTCAAAAGAAACAAACAACAATTCAACTTATGAAGATGAATTGAATAAATTTATGTTTATATCCATAGAATATTTTGGAAATGAATATACAGGAAGTGACCTAAATGATGAAGAATCTATGGTTGATATGGAAGGTGAACTAATCAGCGCTTTGGAGGAGATTGACAGACACAGACTAAGGAAGATGAAATAAAAAAAATTATTGATGTAGTATGAGAAGAATGGTAAAGAACCAAATGAATATATTTCCCTGTTAAAATTGGAATTAGAAGAGGCAAAGACAATAGAAGATATACTAAAACAACAATTAACAGAAGGTAAAAAGAGATGTGAAGCTTTGGAAGAATAAGTAGTGATAGCTAGGGAAGAAATGGAGAAATTTCAATCTTTGTATCACCAAAATATGTCAAGTATTAAAGATTTGGAATAACTAAACAACATTTTGAGTAAGCAAAGGTACCCATGGTAAAAAACAAGTCTTGGCTATGAAGAAGGTTCAAGTAGAAAAACTGTCAGAATGCAAACATACTATGCAAACAAAAGGAAATTAAACAAGTACCAAAGTCAAAAATTCAGATCATAATTATCAACAAAGGATTGCTCAGAAAAAAAATTCAACAAAAGGGAATACAACCAAGATTCAGGTACTGAAGTTTTTTCCATGGTTACTGTTATTGTTGTTCTAATTTTGGCCACAAAGCTGCAAACTGTGCATTTAATTTTAGAAATATGCAATCAAAGAACAATAAATTGCTGCAACATAGAACAAGACAGTCAACGAGTAAACAAGAACTACATACAACTCAAATAATAACCCATGATAGATATAACACCTCTTTTGATTTACTGTACAATGAGCCAGAATGTTATGTTTGTCATAATTTTGGACACAAGGCTTCAAACTGTCATCTAAAGGATTACAAAATAGACCCCAAGAGTAAATCACTCTATTTAAAGTGCTAAAGTTTGGAATAAGAAATAAAATAAAAAATGTAGCTTAGTACTTTATGTTCAAAGGAAAAAAGGCCCCTTGTATATTGATAATGGATGTTCCAAACACATGACTGGTGATAAAAGTAAGTTTTTGTCTCTAAGTGAAAATAAACTAGGAAATGTACCAATGGTAAGATTGGAAGCTATTGGAATGTTTCTTGCCAATGTCAGTCATAAGAAATTCAAAGTGTATCAGATGGATGTTAAGTAAACTTTTCTCAATGGAGATATAGAAGAAGAAGTCTATATAGAGCAACCTGAAGGGTTCCAACTGACAGACAATCCTAACAATATTTGTAAACTAAATAAGTCTCTATACATAATGAAACAAGCACCAAGAGCCTGGTATTATAGACTGGATAAATATCTATAGGACAAAGGATTCAAGAAAGGTATTGTTGACAGTAACTTGTATATAAAAAATGAATGTGATAACCTATTAGCTGTTTTGGTGTATGTGGATGACATTATTTTTGGATGAACTAATGATTCTTCTATTCAATGGTTTGACAATGCCATGCAATCTGAGTTTGAGATGTCAATGATAGCAGAATTGTCATTATTTCTTGGTCTTCACACTATTCAAATTTCTGAAGGTTTATTTTTCTCCCAAGAGAAGTATTTGAAGGAAAGGTTGAAGAGATTTCATATGGAAGATTCGTCGCTTGTTAGTACACATACGGTTGTTGGTTGTAAACTCTGTAAGGATGATCCCTCACCTAATGTTGATCAAAGAACATATCAGTCAATGATAGGAAGTATATTATACATCACAGCATCTCGTCCTGATATAATGCAAGTTGTTAGAATGGTAGGAAGATTTCATTCTGCTCCTGTTATACCAAAATCCTGTCACCATCATGTGATAAGACCTTTGACATACCTATTTTCCCTAAATCCTAGCTCTTGGAGTGGAAACTCATATCATTTATCAATCTTTCAGTAAAAATGCTCAGCACCGCGCTTTCCTTGTTGTCCAGGAGTGGTACCTTGTTCGCACCTCCTATCCTTGTTATCCACAAATGGTGCCACTGCTTATGGACCTTAATCCATAAGCGTTTCTTACCATAACAACTCTATCATTGAAAGAGAAATGTGGTACCCTAGGTAAAAAGGGAAAAAGAGAAGTTTCTCGAGGCTTCTAGATGATAAGCCTCGTGTCCTCCTTTATCCCTACCATTGTGGATCAGTTGAGCTCGATATCTCTTATCCTAGGATCTTACAGGTCACCCCATCCACTAATCTCTCAACCATCCCTATCCATTAAGCCTTATAAATACAAGCTTATGGCCATGGTTGAGAGGGAGAACTCTTAAGGTATTGTTATGCTATTAGATTGATCACTTGGCCCACACCATTGGAGAGCATAGAGAGAGCTAGACTCAGAGCTTATGGGGATGAGAGTGCTTGGTTTCATGGAGATGCATGTCAACACTAAGGATTGGTTGTAAACTTCTCCATATTTCTATATTAATGCAAGTTGATATCTATCCCAAATATGTTGTTGTTGTTTGATTTCACATGTATGTTGTTAGATTCCTTAGTCATTAACATGGATCAGTAGATTATATTTTGGTAGTTTCGATGTGTTTACGTGTTTAATATTTTTGCAGGTACACAGGGTTACTATCGAAGCATCACATTCCAAGTATCTACGGTGTCTAGGGAGAGTCTTCAACCTCTATCCTTCATTTGTTCTAGATCTGAACCATTCAGACCAGTGGAACACTTTACTGTCCGGAGAAGGTGAAATATTCTAGCTAACAAATTTGGCAACTCCACTGGGGAATAGATATACGTATCAGTTGTTCTGATCTTCCTCATTTTTCAACTCTTGTCCGAATCCAGGCTCCTTCTCCAACTCTCTTCAGTCAGATATGCTATCTGACTTAGTGAATTTGGGTTTCAAACTTCCAGATCTATTTAGATCTGAATTATTTCGACCTTTTATGCTCTTTTTTACTGTCAATTCATCAATATTTACCTTGATTTGATCAATTTCTAACTTGATATTTCGTTCTCCTTGTGTTTTGGATCTATTCAGGGAACCGCACATGCTCTGTTGGCAAGAAGTGGTGCCACCACCTAAATCTAGTGAGCAGGAAGTAGTTCTGCCTCAAAACCACTCTATCAAGACTCCTCCAGTGCTATGCTAGGTAGGCCCTGTTCCAGACTTTGTATTTTCATTTTTTGTGTGTTTTTGGCTTACGTTTTGATGAAAATGAAGTGTGTTTAAAAAAAAATGCTCCCTCGCGGTCGGGAGGGGCCATGAATTGTATATTCTGTAGTCACTTTGATTGTTATATTCTTTCTGCATTCAAAGAGAGTTTTTATTTCTTGCATTGGAGTTTACATTATTTTCTTTGCTTGAAAACTCTTGCTCCTTTCTGTAGATATTATTCATTGGAATTGGAAATATACATTTCATTTTCATGTGTAGGATTTGGTTTGTTTTGGACTTGGAATGCATGAGTGATCCATGTTGTTTNATTATTCTTGTTTCCTTTTGCATGATGATTTTTTCAGTGCTTGGTAGGGAATATTGGTTCTTCGTTTCCTTGTCGATTTCAAAGAGAAGTTTTAGTTTTCTCCCTCTTTTGCTTTATTCACAAGTTTGTTGAATGATTTTCATCTTGTTTTGTGCACGATTGTTCAATATTCTAGATCTTACTTTCATTGAGAAGAAATATCTATTTTCAGCTTTGCGTGCATTAGAGTTAGATTTGTTTGGAAATGTTAGTGAAATCATATTTCCATTGATTTTTTATGCGTCTTTTTCAAGCATGAAAAGATAGGAAACATTTTTGGTTTATTTAAGTTTGAGGCTCTATAGATCTATTTTTTATTTGCTTTGAAGATTGTTGGGGTGCATTGATATTTCCCTTTTCGTTTGAAAAGATAGAGTTGCATTTGCATTTGGGTGTGCATTTTTTGGGAAGAAAAGTAAGTCTCTGTCCCTCTCTTAGGTAGAATTTCATTGAAGAGGAAATCTTGCATTATCATATAGAGCAGTGTGTATCTTCTTTAATTTCAAGTTTTTACTCCATGGTTCCACCTAAACGCACAATATAAAATTAACGGTAGTACTAGGTTAAAACTTTTAGCAATTTGAGTGATAAGTTAGAGACATGTTCAGGCATCGTTAAGCATAGGAGCTATTGTTATTTGTCTGCATTACATCCCGAGACTCACGCGGTTCTTCCACGTACCGTTAGTATATCGAACAGCCTTTCATGTACCCTTGAGGTATATAGAAATGTACTTCACGTACTCGATTGTATATCAAAAGGCCTCTTGTGTACGGTTATGCATTAGACATCACTACTACCGATTTGAGCTCCCATGTACCTTGTGTATATCAGGAGACCCTTTTAGGAATCCTCAAACCATCTGAGTTATCCTTTTGGCCTGTCCTATGAGGTTCCTGACTCTTATCCACTCCTTTTACATGTTTGTTTTTTGCTTTTAGTTTGAGTAGTACTTGCTTGTGCATGGTAGTTAGGAGGTTTTTATAGACTTTGGAGATGGCATCCTCATCTGGGAATAGAACTCAAGAGGTCCCTTTCCAAGGTTTACCTTTTGTATTCCCTTCGAGTGAAGGTATTGGTCCTCCCTTTATTACCACTCTAAATCTTTGTGGATTAACTATAGTATTACCAGTCTGGCTGTTTAATCTAGTAATTCTTGTTACACCTAATGTCTCAAATGTCACCTCTCCTCTGAGAGAGGATCGACCTCAACCTAATATTGCTCCGTCTTTGTCGGTTGTGTCTTCATCCCTTTCTTCTTCTTCACTTGACCAAAGCTATACAGTTAGTAGTCATGTGGATAAGAAGAAGAAGAAAGGGAAGGGTAAAAATAAGAAGGATAAGAAATAGAAAAATCAAAAACCTTCTGCTCTTGATGGTGCTTGTTCTAAGAGAACACTCGAAAAACCCAAGTTTCCTTGTAAGCTTTGCAAGGGGGACCACCTTCTTAAGGAGTGTCCCGGTCTCTCCAGTGTACAAGAGGAGTGGTCTAAAGGGTCCAAACCGTCTATGTCATCAACCTCTGATCATCATGTTGACGATACTCCCTCAACCAGTGACCCATTGGTAAAAGTTCGTAAGGGTAAATTTTTGTATCCTTGTTTGATGTGCAAGGCTATGCATAGTACTTTTCTTTGTCCAAGCATGGATGAAGCTTTGCGTTGGTTGGAAAATATTACTGATCATCAACAGGTGATTCCAACAAGTGATAGTAAGTTATCCCTCGATCCCTCACTGGTTGACCAAGTGGTTGATTCAAATTTATCCGTGGTTGATCCCACTCTTCCTTTGGAGAGTGAAGTTAAAGTGGTCGAGTCAGTGTAATTTCCACCCAATCTTTCTCTTTCATCAGAGAGTGTTAAGACTGAAGTAGTCTCTTTGAACAAATCTTCATCTTGTTCTTCTCTTCCAGTAGAGAATGAACTGAAACCTGTTGAAGTTTTCATGCTTCGTTCTGATTGTTCTCGACAAGAGGAAATTTTGTCTATTTCGATAGAACCCTCTCCAAGTAATGAGGTTATTTCCTTTGACTGGAGTAACCTAATAGAGCCTCGTCTTCATTCGGGTGTTCCTTTCCAGATAGTTGTGAATGTTACTGCTAGGCGGATACCTCACACTATTGTTGACGAAGGGGCTTCTGTTAGTATTCTATCCTCAACTGCTTGGAAAGCTTTAGGCTCTCCTTAGCTTGTGCCATCCACCAATCAGATATTAGCTTTTAATCGAAGACCTACTCCACCTTTAGGGACCCTTCCTTATTTTCCTATTACATTAGGAGGGAAAACTATCTGGATTGATGTTATGGTGGTCCAAGGTCCTTTAGGTTTAAATCTACTCCTTTGACGTGATTATGTTTATGTCATGAAGGATGTTGTGTCCACACTCTTTCGAGTTATGCATTTTCCCCATGATGGGAATATTGTGACCATTGATTAGCTTTCCTTTGTTACACCTGACCATCGCATTACTCCTAGTAATCAGACTGCCCTAAATGTGCCACATGTTCTTGTTTTTCCTTCCCCTTCTTCTAGTTAGCTTCTTCCCATAATAGGTAAAATGGGGGGCATGGCTATAGTCTATGGACATCATAATAGAGCTAAGCCGCTAGCTTTTATGAAATGGGGGCAACCTACCAACCTCTGGATATAATTTTTGGTAGGAGCAGGTTTGAGAGCATAGTTTACCCTTTGGTTTCAAGCTCGTTAAAAAATAAAAACACTCCTCAAGCATAGTTTAAATTTTGGTTTCAAGCTTGCATAAAAATGAAACCATTCCTAACAGCATAGTTCCCATTCTGTGTCAATCTCATTAAAAAATGAAACAGATGCCTTTGAGCAAAGTTCCCATTCTGTGTCAAGCTCGTTAAAAATGAAATAGATACCTTTGAGAAAAGTTTCCATTCTATGTCAAGCTCATTAAAAAGTGAAATGGATTTCCTTAAGCATTTTTTACCTTTTGGTTTCAAGATTGCATAAAAATGAAACCATGTTCCAAGCATAGTTACCTTCTGTTTCAAGCTTGCGTAAAAATGAAACAGATCCCCTTCCCTTGATTCGAGTCTTCCCTTCAGTGTTAGAACTTGAAACTTCTTTTCACCTTCCTGATTCTTGTTCTTCCTAACCCCCTAGTGAACATTTTCACATTAGTAACTAGGTTTTTAGGTGGGGTATGGAAGAAGAATCATCAGATGATGCGAAGCTTGGGAGGCATGTCGAGCCCCTAGCAAACATGCTAGGGGTAAGCTTCGCTAGAAATCATGGTGGGGGAAAGATTCCAACCTCTGTATATCATGTTAATGGGATTTTTCAAGCATAGATTACCCATTGGATTCAAGCTTTCGTAAATATGAAACCAATCCCTAAGCATTCTTTCAACCGATCTTTGAGCTCTTCAAAAACAGTAAGATGGTGTTGAGATTACTTTTCATTTTCCGTGCTCTGGTTAAAACATGAAATTTGGTTTGAGCTTAGTTTATTAATTTTTTGTGCTCTAGATTCAAACATGAGAAATTCTAATGGAGTCCTCTTTAAACTCTTTTCAAGCTCCCTAAATACGAAAAGATAGTCGAGCTATCTTGTCTTCTTCATGCTCATTAAAATATTTGAAGAGTCGTCTGTCCGACAGTAGGTTATCTCTTTTTTGGTTCGGAAAGGACTATTTATGAAAAAGGAACACTCTAGCCAATCATGACTGTAAGAGTTCTTTAAGTTATGGTTTTACACTTTTTTGGGCCTTAGAGACTAAATCATATGAAAAAGGACCCCTTTGGAGTCTTCTTCCGTATTTGTTCAAACTCTCTAAATATGAACGATGCCGAGTTTTCTTTTAGTGTATTCGTTAAATTAAACATTGAGAGAACCATTTTGGGAACGAACCCCTCCTGTCTCAAGTTAATAAAACATATGAGTCTATACTTGTCTTCCGACAAGCTATATCAATTGTTTGTTACCCTCTTTGAACTCGTAAAACCAAAAAGAGGCACTCATCAACCATGATGGGGGAAATGGGAAGGGAATAATTTTGTAAATAATGGCAGTTATTTGTCATTACCTTTGAACATGGCACTTGTCTACACATCATGTCAGTCAATTGGATATTTAGTTGATCACCATGATGATCCACTTTCATGATTCATGTCACTCCTTTGAGTCTTTCAAAAGAATGCATTATCCACTGTCGTATTGTGTGTCTGTCCCATCTAGTCATGCTGCCAAGTCTTTTTGTCATGCCGCCTGATGTTCAAAGGGGATTTGAAGAAGTTTTACCTCTGCAGTCTACATAGTCCTTATGTCAATATCTTTGAGTTAGTCTTATGGTTACTACATTCACATCATTCCAGAACTATGTTCTGAGTTTTGTGTCATCGATTTGGGACTCATCATGGCCCTCCTTCGACGAGACTTTTCCCGTTGACATCAGCTCATCATTTAGGAAATAGTCTTAAAAACAATATTTAGTACCTTGAGATCTGTATGCCTTAATGACAGATTCTCTCACTCTCGACATAGGTTCACATAATTGACCTTTGATCAATAGAATCGACTGCGTGTTCGACATTAGGACATCTAATCGCACTCAGTATATTGTAATAGAGTACCTTGGGAATCATTGACATTAATGGTGGTCTCCCTCGCACTTGTTAATGGTTCACATCATTGGCCAATAATCAAGTGGTTTCTACCATGTTTGACTTCAAATCATTGTAATCACATGGATATAATCATACGTTGTTGAATATGAGACAAAGACCCTAGGCATTTGTTTAAAGCACTCATTGCTTTTCCCCGGGTTGCGATGGAGTTTTGTATATCTAGCATGGATCCACATTTGTATGGTTGTGACTATGCTCAAATTTGCATCTATATGACATAGATCTACATTGTATGTCTAGTATCTATGTCCAATTTTGAGTCCTCTATCACATGGATCTACGTTCTATTCTAGTAGCCATGCTTGTTTATTCCTCTCATGGATCTGCCTTGTATTGGTCTATGGCTATGAGTTGGTTACTTGTGTCTATGAGTCAAAATACTGATGTACTACAGATGCCTACTGCCTACCCAATCTAAATCAACATAACCCTCCAGGTTAATCCTTTGATTCACATCGTACTTGAGCCCATAATCAACTGTACCCCTCAGGTACCTCAGAATATGCTTTGCAGCAATCAAGTGAACATTTCTTGGATCTGTTAAGAACTAGCTCAAGGTGTTCACGGCAAAGCAAATGTCTGGTCTCATGTTCGTCAGGTACATCAATGACCCAATCATCTAACGATACATCATAGCATCAACCAACTATGATGAATCATCGCTCAATAGCTTTAGGTTCAATGCCATAGGGGTGGCCATAGTCTTGTAGTCCATCATCCCAAACCTCTTCAGGATCTCTATTGCATACTTCCGTTATCCAAGCAAGATTCCATCCGCACTCTACCACACCTCCATACCTAGAAAATAATTCATCATACCCAAGTCCTTCATCTCGAACTCGGTATCAAGCTTTCTCTTCATATTAGCAATCAACCCATCCATACCTATTACAAACATATTATCTACATATAGTAGAATCATCACTGGGTTTCCATCTTCAACCTTGTAGTAAAGGTTGGAATCTGCTTTACTCTTGGTAAAGCCCAAACTGGATAGAAAGTTGTCAATTATTTCGTACCAGGTCTTGGGTGCCTGTTTCAAACTGTACAGGGCTTTCTTCAATCTGCATACATGAGACTCCCTATCATGTGTCTCAAAACTGAGTGGTTGTTCTACACACACTTCCTCTTCTACTACACCATTCAAGAAAGCAGTCTTGACATCCATCTGGTGTATTTTTCATTTCATCACTGCAGCCAGAGCAAGTACTGATCTGATGGAAGTGTATCTGGCTACAAGTGCAAATCTTTCTTCATAGTCTATTCCTTCCTTTTGAGAGAAACCCTGAGCCACAAATATTTTCTTGTATTTTTCAATGCTACCATCTGCAGCATGTTTGATCTTCTAGATCCATTTGCAAGTTACAACTAACTTCTCGTCTGGTCTTGGGACAACATCCCAAACATCATTCTTCATGATCGATTGGTATTCTTAGATCATAGCATCCTTCCATTCTTTTCACTCTACCACTTCTTCATAACTGGAAGGTTCTTTATCAATGAAATCACATAGTAAAGCTACATACCTGGAGTAGGATCTAGTCCTCTTTCTTTCTCTATGATTCTCTTCTAGAGCCCCATATCTTTCTGCACCTTGGATAAGTTCTCGTACCCAAGAAAGTTTCCTGTTATGAGGATTCTTCTCCAGAGGTAGATCTACGGGTATTTGTGGTTCTTCAAATTCTCGATCTTCTTCTTGATATTCTTTGTTCATGGTTGTATCATGAATTCTGGGTGCTTCTGCTTCTTCTTCTTCAAATTCTTCAGTAGGTTTTTTTCTAGATTTGTTGTAAGCTATGTCTTCATCAAATGTCACATCCTTGCTGATGTCAATCTTCTTGTATCCTGGGAAATATATTCTATAATCCTTCGAGCTTTCAGAGTATCACAAAAATATACCCTTCTTTCCTGAAGGATCTAATTTTGTTCTCTTCTCTTTTGGAATGTGGATGTATACAGGAAAACCAAATATTCTAAGATGGATGACTTCTGGTTTCTTGCCGAAGAAGACTTCTTTAGGAGTCTTGTTCTCGAGTACTCTATGTGGAGTACGGTTCTGTACATACACCGTTGTTCTGGCAACTTCCGCCCAAATATGCATAGGAAGATCTTGATCATGAACCATTTCTCTTGAAGCTTCCATGATAGTTCTATTCTTCCTCTCGGAAATCCCATTCTGGTGTGGATTGTAAGAATTGGACAACTCCCTCTTAATCCCTAATTCTTTGCATAGTTCTTTGAATTCATTTGAAGTGAATTCTCTGCCATTATCTGATCGAAAGGTCTCGATCTTCTTTTCAGTATGGTTCTTGATCAAGGATTTGAATTCCTTGAAATTACTGAATACTTCGTCTTTGTTCTTTATGAAGTAAACCCATGTCTTCCTAGAAAAGTCATCAATAAAAGAAACATAATATGCATACCCACTTAGAGAGTTTGATGACATAGGACTGCATACATCGTAGTGGAAATGTCTTTCACTGCTTGGAAATGTCTTCTTTGTATTCTTTCCTTTCGCACATCCTTTGTAGACCCCATCATGTTTTGTTTGGATTTCTGGAAGACCTTCGACAACTTTACTTGCAATAGGTAGTGCTCTGTAATGCACATGTGCAAGCCTTCTATGCCAAAGTTCACTTGGATCTACTATGTCATGGACCAAGGCTTGTTTTGGATGGCCCTTCAATTTGTACAAACCTCCTTCTTGTTCTCCAATCACTACCGCATCATCAATAGTCTTTCCTTTTGGCCACATGATGACTTGACCATCTATGAATGAAACCCGCATTCCTCTTGCATCTAATTCTAATATGGAGAGAAGGTTCTTCTTGAGTTTTGGCACAAACAATACTTCTTTCATTGTTAGAGACTTTTGAGAGTCTAGCTTATAGGAATATTCCCCGCTACCTTTTATTGGATATTGGTAGTCATCTCCTAGCTTCACCTTTTGAGGTGATTCATGTTCTGACAGTCTCACAAAGGATTCCTTGAAGCCAATCATCACTTCCATGAGTAATGTTACCTGTGAGAGTGGAGATCGGAACATATTCATCCTCACTTGAAGAATCTTCACTTTCATATCTTGATCTCTTCTTGGATGGTTCATCATCCTCTACAGCATGAGCATGATGTCTTCTTTTGTTTCTTAGGACAATTCCTTGCATAGTGTCCTGCTTCATCACATGTATAACATATGATCCTAGATAAATATTTCCTAGTGTTATCTTTGTGAGAGTGCTTACCTATGGAGCTATGAGATCTTCTTTTGGTTGACCTTTAATGTGATTTGGAGTGTACAGTGAGAGCTTGATATTCTATTCCCATCTTTTCTTCTTGAGCTGCTATTCGAGCTTCTTCTTGAGAGCACTCTTCCGATAGTCTACTGAACTTGAATAACTTCTTTCTAGCACAGATTCCTTGGATGAAAGAATCCCATGATCTAGAAAGTCCATTCAGTGTTGTCATCACAATCTATGCATTTTCCACTTCTTCATCATCTGCTTCTAGTTGTTCTTTGATATGATAAACTATTTTGAAGTAAGACTGGATTGTTTTTGCATTCTAAATATTCACATTCTTCAGTTGGTTTCTTAGAGTCATCTTCTAGTTTATGTTCTTCCCTTCAAATAATTTGGTTAGGGCATCAAACATAGCTTTAGGTGTCTTGAGAGAGGACACATGTGGGATAAGGTGATCCTTGATAGAATCAACAATGATCCTATTTTCCATAACCAACTTCATCTTATGCAAGGCCTTAGCCTCATCTCCCTTTGGAAATGGAACCTTCTCGTGGATGTAGGATTCCAACTCATTCTCTTCCAAGACCAGGGAGATCCTATACTTCCAAGCTCGGAAATTATCAGCTCCCTCAAGCTTTCCATCAAGCTTGGTATGATGAGACATCTTAACTGAGAACCTGAAATGGAGATACAAAATATTTTAGATCTTACCAGGATCAAGATGTCGGATCTGAAACTTGAGCTGAAATCCTGCAGAGCTAGTTCAGGAGCAAATTAGGGTTTTGCTTTTCCAGAGTCCTGTCCACCCAAATTCCTTGAAATTTGTCCCTAACTTTGATTTTCGGGAGGAGATCAATCCAGGCCTAGGCTCACTGAAAAAAATTTCTTCTGTGAAAAGCCCTAATTTCTGGCAACAGTGACAGGTCCAAAATTGAAAAACTTTAGAATTGGATTATGCTTTGATAGAAATATGCGCCCTAAAGAGGAGAGTTATTCCACCTTACTTTTACTGAAAATATGCGGAGATATATCCAAAAATTAGGAATCCCTAGTTCCCACAGCTGCACAGTGTCTTCTTCTCAGGTTAGCTCTGATACCATGTTAGTTTTTCAACATTCAAGCTAGCATTATGTTAGGATCTTTACTGAGAGAACAACAAGTACATAAATCAAACACAAGAGACAATGAACACAGTGTTTTTCATCAGGGAAACCATAAATGGAGAAAACCCTGCAACTTCCTCAAAGATAGAATCAGCACAAAAGGTAAAACCCCAAAACAGTAAGATGCACTCTCGACAACAGTAATTTTCTTCTTGTCTAGCCCCATTGTCTTCTCCTTCCTCAACTATGCGCTACACTTGAGTGTGTGAGTGATGTGTTCTAAATAGAGAGTCCAGCTCTCTATTTATAATAATCTTGACATGACTAAAACCCCACTAGGGCTGACCTCTACTTGGAGAGTCTAATAAACCTAGTTTCCCATAATTGCAGGGACTTTAACCCTTAGACAATCAGAGGGTTATCCACTATGAATTGACATGACTTGTTTACATTATTGATTCTCTCGATCAAAACATCGAGGTGTGACATAACATGATAACATCCCAGAATAAACATCAGTTTACAATAGATAATAAATACAAGTGAATACATTCTGAAGTTACAATTACATCAACAACCAACTCATCCACTAATCTCTCAACCATCCCTATCCATTAAGCCTTATAAATACAAGCTTATGGCCATGGTTGAGAGGGATAACTCTTAAGGTATTGTTATGTTGTTGGATTGATCACTTGGCCCACACCATTGGAGAGCATAGAGAGAGCTAGAGTCAGAGCTTATGGGATGAGAGTGCTTGGTTTCATGGAGATGCATGTCAACACTAAGGCTTGGTTGTAAACTTCTCCATATTTCTATATTAATGCAAGTTGATTTCTGTCCCACATATGTTGTTGTTGTTTGATTTCACATGTATGTTGTTAGATTCCTTAGTCACTAACATGGATCAGTAGATTATACTCTGGAAGTTTCGATGTGTTTGCGTGTTTAATATTTTTGCAGGTACACAGGGTTACTATTGAAGCATCACATTCCAAGTATCTACGGCATCCAAGGAGACTCTTCAACCTCTGTCGTTCATTTGTTCTGGATCTGAACCATTTAGACCAGTGGAACACTTTACTGTCCGCAGAAGGTGAAATATTCCATCTGACAGCTCCAAAAAAAAATTATTTGGCATTTGTTCAGAAAATATTTAAATATTTGAATGGAACAATGAATTATGGTCTCTTATATCCTAGAAATCAAAATCTTTAGCTAACTGCATATTCAAATGTTGATTGGGAAAATTGTTTGGATGAAAGAAAGAGCACAAGTGGAGGTGCATTCTTCTTGGGTGATTCTTTAGTTGCATGGTTGAGTAAGAAGCAAGGTTCAATATATTTATCCACTAAATAAGATGAATACATTATTGCATCCAACTTCCATACACAAATACTCTGCATGATCCAGGCACTGGCAGACTTGGAGGTAAAATATGTTGATCGCATTCCTCTCCATTGTGATAATACTAGTTCCATTAGTATTTCCAAGAATCCAGTCCTTCATTCCAAGACTAAGAACATGCCTATTAAGTATCACTTCTTAAGGGAGCAGATTACAAACAGGGTGGTTCAATTGAATTTTATTCCTACTACAGAACATATTGTTGATATCTTCACTAAACCCTTACCAAATAAATAGTTTGAGTATCTACGCCAAAATTTGGGCATCATATCTTATTCCAACTAACATGACCACTTCGATAGGGGGAGTTGCGCCATAGAATCTTCTTTGACATTGATGTCAAAAGGGAAGAAGTTTTTTTTTCTACAAATGATAAATAGTTGGTTATTACAAGTATAGTATGCATCCATAATTTGAAGGTTGCCATTAATGCCAAAGGGGGAGATTGTTTTAATTATTATAGGTATTGCAATCATATGGAAACATATCAGATTGTGATATGGTTGTCATTGATGGAAATACATAGTTCCAAGCATACTATCCATATAAGCAGAGGACTCAAAAGAATCCATGGCTTTCCCACCTTGGTAAATCCACAAAGTTTGAAAGACAATCTAATGAACAAATCCGACGGTCAGGGGTGAACCCATAAAGAAAGAACAGTTCAAAAGAAAAGTGGAATATACAAAGCGAAAGGAAAAAAGCAAAAGGAAGAATGTGGAAGATGAGAAATAAAATTCTAAAGTAATATGGGTTTCCACAACATGGAGTCCACTACCGAAAGGTGGAAAGTGTAAGCTATATAGAGGAAGGAGGAATGCAGAAGATGAGAAATCAAAGTCTAAAGTAATATGTGTTTTTCCAACCCAGTGTCCACCAGCAGAATGTGAAAGGTGGCAATTGGAAGACTAAAGATGGAATGTAGAAATTGTGGAAGTTGTTTAAACAAATTTTTAGAACCCAGGATCCACACTTCGCATCTGATCTAAGATTGACGATCAGGAAATGGTGCATAAGAAATCAATGGCACAGAAGGAGTTTGCATAAAAGGAGGTGTGAAAGCAGGTGTTTGATTTTAGATCAACGGTTAGTAGAGAGGCCGCATGAAATCAATGGTGCAGAATAATTCATGTGAAAAAGGATGTGTAGGACGTGTGTTTGATTTCAGATCAACGGTCAGTAGAGAGGCTGCATGAAATTGACGGCGTAAAATAAGTCATGTGGAAAAGGATGTGCAGAAGTAGGTGTTTGATTTCAAATCAATGGTCAGTAGAGAGGTCACATGAAATTGACAGCGTGGAAGAATTCATGCAAAAATAATCCTGAGAAACCAAAACTGTGGAAACTTTGATTTGTCGGAAGAAGCAAAAATTGCGAAGATGTGTTGCAGAAACTTCTGATTACACGTCCATTGAACTCCTTGTTTTTCATAAGTAATCGAATGGTTTTTATCAGTTATGAATATGAACAGGAAGGCATACAAATAGCTGAAGGGTTCAAATATTGTTAAGTATAAGAGGATATGGGAGAAGACATGTAAGTGTGCACTCTCTACAGGAAGAGAATTGATGCATGGATAATCGTCAAAGTGGGGATTACATAGTGAAAAAGGACTCTGAGTTCTTTCAAGAATATCCAAAACAGATACAATGAGGCAAACCAAGGTGCATAAGCAAATCCAAAAGTAGATCAAAATAGAGTTGGTATACATTGTTATATCTATTTTTCTACATATTGTAATGAACATATTTAACTCTAAGGAACAAGGTTGGTAGGGTGGTGCTAGGAAAAACATGTTGTCTTCTATGTACAAGTTGAAGCCTATATAAGTGGAAGTTGGTGCTTCCACCCAGTTGTAGCTGGAGAGTGTTATTTTACTGGGTTCTGGAAAAACATGAGGGTTGGTTCTCTCCACAAGAAGGAATTTGTAAACAAAGGTTGTAGCCTCATTTGAGTAGGTACTCAAATAAAGAAGAATATTTGTTTTCCTCTATCATGTGTGTGTGATTGATGATCATCATCTCTTCTATTATAATTGCTACATTGTCATAATTGTAGATACATAATCAGTAATAATGCTTTAAATATTGAAAAATGGTTTAAACTTTAGAAATAACTGATTCACCCCCCTCTCAGTTATTTGAATAATTTCAACAATTGGTATCATAGTGGGTTCCTTTTATTTAAAGTTATATATGTAAGCTTAAACATGACAAGTTATGAAGGGATTTCGTTGAATAAGGTTCCTTTGTTTGATGGAACAATTTTTTCCTTTTGGAAGGTTAGAATGAGAACCTATATAATGTCCTTAGGTGATGATGTTTGGTATGTAGTAGACATTGGCTATGTAAAGCTAGTTGTGCTAGCCTCTAGATATTTTTAGCTGGAGTTTAGTTTTAATGCAAAAGCATTGAATGCTATCCTTAGTAGTCTTGCAGACACTGATTTTGTTAAGGTGATGCATCTTGAATCTGCGAAAGAGATGTGGGATAAACTTGTAAGAATTTATGAAGGAAATGAGAAAGTAAAGGATGGAAAACTACAGACATATAGACTAAAATTTGAATAGCTAAAGATGAATGAGGATGAGAATTTCAGTAAATATTTCTTAAGAATAGAAGAGATTGTGAATGTTATGACGGGTCTTGGTGAAAAGATTGATGAAGAATCTATAGTTCATAAAATTTTAAGATGTTTTCCTGAAAGATTTAATCTATAACACCCCGGCTTTGACCCTGTTTGCACTTAAATAAAATGATGTAAATAATCATGGTGTGGAGCTAGGAAAAATCCCCACCATCAATTTAGTATTTATGTTTCGGTGATTAAGGTTGAGCCGATGGTATTTTGTGCTAGATGACACATTATTAATTTGGACATCATGCTAAATTTGGAATTTAATAATTAAAAACCTACATCCAGCTATGTCAATGCAACTAAATGATATGGGGGCATGATTTTCCTAATGATAAGGGAGTGGTTAATTTGAAGAGTGGGAAAATTTTTGAAATGGGTAAAGCACCATTTCTGAAAAAATGTTTTTAAATTTTCTTGGGAAAAGAAAACAAGAAAAATGGCTGCTTTTCCCTCATGCATGGGAGTTTCACATCCCCTCATGATTTTGGTTGTGTGTAACATTTTTGGAAACCCAATTATGCATTCAGGCAGGAGAGAGCAAGCAAAAACAATTTGGAGTCTGATCCCTTCACGATTTTCTCCTGTCCAACGATCTGAATCCTTCACGTTTTGGGTTTTCCTGTGTGGATTTGTTTCTTTTCACGTTTTCTCCAGTCTTCTAGTCATTTTCCTAAACATTATTTGTGTCTTGATTTGATTAATCAGAAAATATTTTTATCTACATTTCCCCCTGTTTGGTGGTTTTTTTCCTTGCCACAATTTTCCTAGTTTCCAGTCGTTTTCTGTATATGATTGCCCAGCAGTCGATTTGGTGTTTTGATTGAATTGACCAGCAAACAATGTTGTTTTGGGTAATGGAAACATTCAGTCTGGATCTGGAAATGTTCAGAAATTATTGATTACTGTGTGTGTATGTAATCCCTGGCATCTGCTACATTTTGTTAATTCCAATACTGAGATAACTATGTGCACGTCCTTTCTTTGGAATCTACATTGATTGAAGGAATGGAAATGGAGTCTAGACTTGCTTGATAAACCCAGTGCATGAAAGAACCTCATAGACCAATCTAGAATGTTGATTTTCTTCTTTGCATGCCCTGAATAGCACTGGAAGGGAAGGCATGGCCTAAGGGACTATGTAGCAGAGAAGGGAATGCTTCCTTGTTTTGGGTGTGTAATATTTTAGATGTCAGGCTAGATCCAATTTGGGTTTTCATAGCTCTAGGGATGATCTCACTAGCATAGTAGTCAATATTTCCACCTCCTTAACAGCCTGATAAACCCAACTGGAAGGATGGCTTGGCTAGTAGCCTGATAAACCCATCTTGTGACTTGGTTGTGTCTCATGTGAATTTGGATAAGTGTAAACCACTTCCTGTGTAATTCTGATAAACCCAATTGTGTTGGTTTGACTGAATTTTAATGTATCCTTGGTTATGGTGGAAATATACTAGTGTTCCTTATTCCTTGGGGAAAATCATGCTAAACTCAGGGGTGGTAGTGTGGCTGAGAGATTAAAGAGCACACTAGCCTATGGTTGGGTGGAACATTGCAGCGACATAGCTGGTTGCGGGACAAGCTTCTTTCAAAGATAAGTATTCTCTTATATTTTATTTTCCACAACTGTAATTGTTTTATGAATTACTATGAACATCATGAATGCTTGAACGAATGATTTTGCTTCCGCTATATGTTAATGAATTATGCATCTTTGTATGTTTTAAGTTCAATGCATATATATATATATATATATATGTTCATGGGGATTATATTGCTCTGGTTGATAGATGTTAGTCGCATGCTCTCCGCCAAGTAAGGGCTGGGGACGTGACATAATCCCAAAGTTTGTGTAATAGAAGAATTGAGTGATCTTAAAACTCTGCCTATTGAACAAATTATAGCTATAGCATATGAAATGAGAATTGGTAAAGATAAAACCACCACTAGAGAATCATTTTTTAAATTAGATAAGAACATTGATTCTGAAATGGATGTGACTGAGGCAAAATTTGTAATGAGGATAAAGAAAGGATCAGGTAAATACAAAGGAAAGATGCCCTTTAAATTCTTTAGTTGTGGTAAAATAGGCCATTTTTCATCTAAATTTCCCCACCAGTAAAAAATGAATACTTATGATTATTAAGAAAACTATACAATCAATAAATACATTAAAGAGGCTAAGTATAAAAAGAAAAGCTTGTGTGTAAATGATGTTGATTCTTCAAAAGAATTAGATAGTGATTCATATTGTACAGATGAATTGAATAACTTAATGCTTATGACCATAGAATATTTTGGAAATGAATAAATAAGAAGTGAGCTAAATGATGAATAAGCTATGTTTTATATGGAAGGTGAAGTAGTCAACGCTTTAGAGGGGCTTGATAGACTGAGACTAAAGAAGAGGAAAGACAAAATTATTGATGCAGTATGAAAATAATGTTTAAGAACCAAGTGAAGATATTTCCTTGATAAAATTGGAATTAGAAGAGGCAAAGAAAATAGAAGATATACTAAAACAACAATTAGCAGAAGGGAGAAAGAGATGTCAAGCTTTGGAAGAAGAAGTAGTGACAGCTAGGAAAGAATTGGAGAAATTTCAAGCTTTGCATCACCAAAATATGTCAAGTATTAAAGCTTCAGAAGAACTAAACAAAATTTTGAATAACAAAATGTCCCCATGGTTAAAAATAAGTCTTGGCTATGAAGAAGGTTCAAGCAGCGAATAGTCAGAATGTGAACATACTTTGCAAACAAAAGGAAATGAAGCAAGTACCATAGTCATAAATTCAGATCAGAATTATCGACCAAGGATTGCTAAGAACAAATTAAACAAAAGGGAAGAAAACCAAGATTCAGATACCAAATTTTTTCCATGGTTTTTGTTATTGTTGTTCTAATTTTGGCCACAAAGCTGCAAGCTGTGCATTTAATTTTAGAAATATGCAATCAAAGAATAGTCAATTTCTACAACATAAAACAAGACAATTAGAAAGTAAACAAGAACTGCATACAGCTCAAAGAATAACCCATGATATATATAACAACTCTTTTGATATACTGTACAATGAGCCAAAATGTTATGTTTGTCATAATTTTGGACACAAGGCTTCAAACTATAAGATGAAGGATTACAAAATAGACCCAAGAGTAAATTACTCTATTAAAAGTGGTAAAGTTTAGAAGAAGAAATAAAATAACAAATGTGACTTAGTACTTTTTGTTCAAAGGAAAAAAGGCCCCTAGTATATTGACAGTGGATGTTCCAAGCACGACTGGTGATAAAAGTAGGTTTCAATCTCTAAGTGAAAATAAATAAGGAAATGTACAATGGAGAGAAAAGTTTGTCCTTTTATGGAAAAAACATTACACCTCAATGTAAATGAATTTAATCATTGACATTGCAAAGTTCTAAATATAGAAAACTTGAAATGAAAGATACAAATTGTACAACAATGAATTTGTGATGTCCATCCAAAGCACACGTAAAATGTATGGAACAATATGTTGCTGATTAGGCTCTAAGAATTTAATTAGAAAACGATGAAAATTTCAATAACTGGAATTAGATTCAGTACTAGTAAAGGCAAAGGTACTATGCTAACTTTTGTAAAATGCAACTGCTGTAAGCAATAATTATCTTAAGAAGAAGGAAAACAGGGCTTGAAAATTTTGAAATTTTCATTTTCAAGAGATGAGAGTGCATGCAAAATAACATATTCACATGTTTTATTGTAAAGACAAAATTTTATTCTACAAAGGAAAAAATATATTCCTATTTAAAAGCTCTTTTTTCCACTTTTTTGGAACATTGTCTAGGTTGATGCAATTGGAGTTGAAATGAATCTTGCATGGTGGTTAGTCCAATATGGATAAAAAATCCCAAATACAATGTCATTATTCCTTATATTTAACCAAAAGTGGGAAAGCATTAAACCATTTTTCTTTTTTTTTTGTGTGTGTGCAATTTGAATCCATTGCGTTCCATAAATTCCTTTCATTTAAAACTACTCACCTGCCTTTCTATCCGCTCCAGGGAACCACTAATCTCTATAGTACCATATAAGGAAGAACCATTAGGAAGCTACATCATTAATGTAAAATTGACACATATTAGCCTGGGAAGGTTAGAAAACTTGTATGACTTCCCAAAATGAATTGAAGTACATCAGTGAGATTACATCCATTACAAAAAAATACATTCTATGTATTTTGTAACAAATCCTATAGTATGTGAACAATCGTATATTAGAGAATAGTCTCAAACCTCAATGGTGACAACTTGTTTCCCTTGCACATGCTCACAAAATGGAATGAAATATGACACATTTTGTGTAGAAACATCAAGGAGATAATCTCTAGTCTTAGCATAAAAAAATCATAAACTTTGAAATGCATATTTCCTTGCATATTCATCACAATCAAAGCGATACACATCTTCTTCAAGGATAGGCATGAAAACCATATCCCATGGTATATGGTGCAAACCACCAAATATAGCTTTACATAGATTTAAATATTGTGGTGCTAAGCATCGGAACCTCAACGAACAACCTCAAAGAGTGTTCAGCACTGAATTATTTTCTTTGTCGCGTAGCTTGGTTCCTCCTTAATGACAGTTATTCTTCAATATGTGAAGCCTAGTAGGCTACTTCATTCAAAAGGACTGCTCTGATATGGGAGCTATGTTGGGTGTAGATACATTAAATTCAGAACCTAATCAGATCCTATTTATTTCACACAACATTATGTTAATATTTCCTAACAGGTTTTAATTTTAGTGATCCTACAGGAAACCTACATCAAGCAATTTATTAATATTTAGCTCAATTGTTTTTGGCATGTTATTTTACCATATGTGAGTCTCAAATGTCAAATTCTGCAAAAAAAATTCTTAAACTAACAATCTCGAACAGTATTAAGAGAACATTCAGAAATTTTAAATACAAAAAAATCCTATTTGTTCTGTAAACCTAGAGTTGAAGCTTGAGACTCAAGAATGATTATCTTATACTACATATTTAGTTCCTTCAACATAGAACTTTAATATAAGGTTGATAAAAACATTACTTTATCTGACACCAACAAGTACATTATTTTCTCCTATCTAACACAAACATTATTTAGCCTTTGTGTTCCCTATGCATTAAAATTTTGCTAAGAACCATGACGTGTGGTGTAGGACTATATCACTTCACGTAATCTAATTTCTCATGGTTGGATGGTTTCACTGTAATGTTCACTACCAATGAATCATATTTCAATGCGATGGTTGGTGTCCATGCATTTATGACCCTTAGTTTATTCAGGCCATTTTTCTTAAGTTTCATGTCAATAGACAATTACAGTTTGGAAACACTGATAGTACATGGAATTGGGTAGTCATTGGGGGGCACTTTCTGTAGCCATCTACTAGAAATTTCCACCCATTAAATAGCATAATAGGTGAAGCTAAACATGTGGAAAATAATGGAGGATAGTCTGATATCTAAGGAAGAAGATCCATGCTTATGTAGGTAAATATTATTTATAATTACTTGTTTGGACATTTATGCACCTTCACCTTAGCATCTAGAAGGTAATGCAGACAAGTTTAGCAGCAAGAAGGCGAAGGGAATGCAATTGACACAAGTCATGACACTGGATTCATGATGGTTGGATGTAAGGTTAGGGTTTTCTAAACTAAATGGTCATGTATGATTGGTCAAGGTTATTTGTCTCAGTAAGGTTGGCTCGATTAGGAAGTTGTTAATGTCTATATGGCCCATTTGGGGGTTTGAGTGGTCTCATCTCTTCAGTTTTATTCACTATGCAATGCTACAATATTTCATCTGAGATTTAGATCTTGAGCCTTTAGTCATTAACCATGAAATAGGTCAACGCAATATATTACTGAAGTGATTGCAAGTTTCTACAGGAATATAGATCTAGGATGTTTTATTTTATGTTCATATAAATTATGTTTAGCTAAGAGGGGACTTACGAATTCATTATAACAATTGCATCAATATTAATAGAACAATTTTCCAAAATATCTTTTCCCATGTAAGAATAGAATCGATCGAAGAGGATGTAACTTCTTTATAAGCCTAGAAATATATCCTTCTTAATTTCTCTTGTTTGTTTTCCCTTCATTTCTCTTATTTTTTCTCTTGTCCTCTCTCATATTTATTTTTTTAAGTATTTAATTCCCCTCGACAGATTTTTCCCTTAAGATGGAACTTGGGTGCCTAATGGATTTATGTTTGAGCCATAAGCTTTGACGTGGGTTTAAAAATCAATAACCTTGACAACAACAATAACCACATGAGTGTTTCAAGTCATCTCGAAAGTCATCTAAATATTTCCTAACTTTTGCATACAGTTTTTAAAATTTGATGTAATATTACAAGTGATTTATGATCTTGGGAAACCCTAGGTTTGTATATGCAATCTAATTAGATGTGAAAATGTATCTATTATTTAGACATTTTTTTGTTACAATGAAAATCATTCAAAACCGACAACAAGGAACCAAACATTCTCAACCAATAAAACATGTTGTCTATGTTTTTGGAATTCTAAGCATATTTGATATTTTCTATTAGCAATTCAAGCAAGGAAAATTAATAGGGAACAAAGAATGGTCCAAATTGACCAAGTATGGAATACAAATCAAATTAATAGAATAAAAATAGGTATGAGAGTTAGGAATATGTTGCCGATACTTAGAATTTCTTGGTACAACTTACCTTGATTTGTGGAGCTTGGCATTGTATTCTTTTGCTTTACCTTTCAAAACATCTTTCAACATACACAAATATTTTCCTGTTGCAATAATTTCATATTAGGACCCATCAAAAGAATATTTGCATGTTTATGAAAATAAAAAAATGAAGCTAAAAAAATATAGTTTGAGTAGTTTGTCTCAATGAATAAAAAGAACATTAATAATTAACATTTTACTTTTGATGAACATTTTTAATTTAACAATGTAAATTACAATAATATTCAAGTAAAATAACTGGTAATAAGAGATCTCCTGAGGAAACATGGCGAACCACAAAACTAAGTATATAAGGCCATTGATCACATCAAAAAGCCAATTTTGCCTCTGAAATATGAAAATGTTTCCCAAGGCTATCTGTAACAAGTTCCAATGGATGAGTGAAATAGAAATAGTAAAATTGAAACACTACAATTATAGAAATAACTGTGGGAAATGTATAATTCCTTACCATTCATTGAGATCCTCTCAGTTTCAAGAATAATTTAATATTCTCTACTGAAAAAGGCCAACCATGTGAAGGTGGAAGCCATTATGGCCCCTCCCCCCACTTGCATCACTCTCAATTCCCCAAGCCCAATGCATCTACATTCAAATAAAAATTTAGTGCAAATTCATTCATTCAATAGCTAAAAAAAAACCATTCATTAAAGCATTCATTAAAACATTAATTAAACCATGCATTCATTCAATAGATGATAAAACCATTCATTAAACCATTCCTTCATTAAATAGCCGAAAAAATCATGCACGACATTGTATTATAAAAAGGTACTCAAAATTTCTCCAGGTACTTTCTTTTTACTTTTCTTCTCTTAAAAAAATGTGCAAGAAGTGTATCTTTTGGAATTTTTCGTTATGTTCCTAATGCTTCATCAACTTGTATTGATGTCTCCCTAGTAGATGGATCGCCAAGTGGATCTTGCGGCAAAGGGCTCAGAATTGTTGCAATAATGTGAAAATGTTGCAGTAATTTATTTTTGTTTTTACAATTACAAGTATTTCATTTAAAAAAACATTAAAAAGGTGTTCTTTTACCTAGTGTGGGCACATCATGTTCTTCATTTTTATGTCCAGCATCAACCTGTACAGTGTGACCATATACATGCTCTGTAGTTGAAATATGGAGAAGTACAATTAATGTTCACCATCTGCAATTATCTATACAAACTGTATCATATGAATAAATTCATTACCAGGAATCAAAGCATGATGTTCGACTGGTTGTTGTCCATCATCGACATTAAGGGGATCATTGCTTTCTTGCTCAAAACAGAATAAATATTTTATGTTAATTTTTTATAACGAATAGATTGCAAGAAAATTAATAAATTTTCATTAAACTATATAGATTTTATATACCTGTGCTCTATATGGATCACTAGAAGATCGTGTATCCCTAGACAAGATTTTCTAGCGTTCAACAATAGATTCAAAACCGTGTTGGAATCCAAGCTTCAAGTCTTCCTGAGTGGAAACTTCTTTCAATCAGTCGGCTTGCATATTTACATAACATCATTAATTTTACATTTTGTGGCAGATTAAAAGGAAAATAATTTTCAATTTATTATTTGGATGCATTATCAGGTTTTCGATAGTTACAGTTCATGCTGCCAAATTTGAATAACTAGCAGGCCCAAGATTGTGATGACCAATTTTGTCAAGTCTTGCATTTGTGGCCTTTGATGTGTCTGATAGCCTAATCAAGTGTTGAATTACATTAGATGTTCCAAATTTGATATAAAAATTAATAATAATAAGCGTTACAATTACATTGTGGAAAGTATCGCATACCTCCCTATGCTTGGTGGTATATTTCCTGGTTTCCTCAGAGCCCTCTCTTTTCCATATTCCACTAGGGATTTCCACTCCCTTGATGGAATCATCAGAGGGTTCTCATACATAGGGTTCATTTCTAGGTGAACCTTATATTGGTCTCGGACAATCTTCATATGTTGTTCAGCCTTATTTATGACCTTTGTTGTATCGAAGGTATCCTTACCGAATAGGCCAACCAACCGATTAGTCAGCTCATCCTTTAAAAAAAATTATGTCTGTCCCATCCTTCAAATCATTTAGATTATTATAAAAAACATCATTTCCTACAAAACAATCATTCCATCATTAGTGTAAAAAAAAGGTTTTATTGGTATATTACAATAAAATTATAAAAACTAAATTGAACAATGTATAAATACCTGGAATATTCTCTATATTTATTAGAACAAGTTCCTTGTTCACCAAAAATGTTGTCTATTGAACCCGTGCTAGTGACAAAGGAAGATCCAGGAAATGTTGCTTCATCATAAGCATTACTATCAGGATCTGCATCCACACCTTCTTCTACACGATTTGGTGTGTGTCGGTCAGTAGCGGTTGCACTCTTTGTTGGCCTCGAGGGTGTCACAGAACATGTTGCCAACTATTTAGTCAACAACATGGGTGCAGTATGTGGTGTGCGTGGAGTTTTTTAATCACTAGGCCCAACACCGTCTTCACCACTAGTGTGTGGTCGTAGAAAATACTGTAAATACAAACCATTCAATTATAATTTCACAATCATATAAAAGTAAAAATTATAAATTTCTAAATGAATTGATATATGAATCAAGATTCTGCAACTTACTTTCAAGGAATGAGATCTCTTTAGCAACACTTCAACCTTTGCTTTAATCTCATCTGTTTGTGGAATAATGAATAGCAAATGAAGCAAATTCGCCTTAAGTTTTTTCAAGGTCTTCTCTATCACCTTAATCGAGTGTAGAGAAGAATCAATGTCATCATCATTCAAGAACTCGTTCACATCAAAATCTATGGATTGTTTTGTTTTTGTTTCATAAATTGAATCATTGGTCTGTAAGAAAAATATATAAGACATTACTTATGTGTTGAATCAATAGTCTAAGAAAAAAAATATATTAACAAAATATATCTATCATGATTTATTCCTAGAATTACATCTAGGTTTACCTTATTCCTGGATGACAGTGTGGTCTGATCAACAGCTGGGGACTTTCCTTGATCATCCACTTGCAAAAAAATAAGTAGACAACATTATCATAATGAAAGCAATTATACAAACGAAAAAATACATAACAAAATAAACATTATGCTACATTTTATATATGTGTATCATTTGGAAGTATTTAAATTGTAGAATTACATTCAGGTTTACCTATTTCCCTGAGCCTGTTGTCGTCTGATCAATAGTCAGGTGGCTTCCCCGATCAACGCTCTGCATCAAATATAGATAAGATTGTATAAACCAAATGAATATACTCTTGAAAAAACATAACAACCAAACTGTTTGTGCATATTAAATTTTTACAATGGCATAGAAGTATACATGCCGCCTCGAGGAAGGTCTGGTAACATCTACTATGAGGGAGGTTCCCCTAACGGAACCCTACATCAAAAACATTAAAAAATTTACCTAATGAAACCAAAATACTCACTAAAATAGTTTAATAACATAACATTTTGATGTATACCTGTTTCCTAGAGGATGGTGTACTCCTCTGACAAGTTGCTCGGGTGATGTGCCCCCGATAACCTCCCTGCGAAGTAAACATAGAAAATTTAATAAAAACTTATAACTATATACTAACAAAAAAATCCTAAAGATGTTAAAATAATTAATAAAAGGTTGGGTAAATTGTTGGATTTACCACATCCATAGTAACTATGTTTGCATCTACATGATTCAAATTGTAATTAATAAGCAGCTCTTCCCCTGTAGCTATTTATTTAATGGCGTATAAAAATACATGGTTTCCTTCACACCCCTCAAATGTGGATTTGGGTTTCTTAAGTGTATACACTAGTTGAGTATTGTTTATAAATCCCGCAATATTCCCAATTGTTGTTGGCCTTCCGTCAATGTACAACATTGCTCCTTTATTTTGATCTTTGTCTTTCAGTTGTAAATAATTTGATGAAAACCCATATCTATACATACTTCATGTATATTGAACCAGGCGCATCCAATATTTGTAGTTGTAAGAGGGTCCAATATAGTCCATCAATTATGTACATCTGTCGTAACCGACCTTTATGCCATTCATGTAAAACAACCCCCATCCATGTAATGATGATAGTGCAATTATATATATCCTCTAATTCACACAAAAATATATGTTGAATTGAGGAACATCCCTAGGTACCCATTGTTTCACTAGATGTTTATACCTTAAGGGCACCTCGATGTTTCCTATTGTCTCATCATCATAGGAACAAGACCCCCCTCCTACGAGAAACAAATCCATGCGTTTATTGAATTTTCTTTTGATCTTCTGACATATAGTTGATATAGCCCTTGTAGGCCTAATAGATTTCTCACTTTCCTCTAGCCTTTGTAAGCTCCCCTTTCCTAAGGAAGACAGGTCTGACAAATACCTATTTGGTTCCATGTGCACCATGGCTGGAAAAAACTTGGCAAATAAGAGCAAAATACCATCATGTTAAAAATACCTCCAACCAATACAAATTTTAAGCAATAAAACAACACACAAGCCAAGATAGATAAATAAACAATATATTTAGTAAAAAATACCATCAACCAGCCCCATCAACCAAATCCTCACCAAAAACATTTAATAGTCTACACTAACCAAGGATTGTTACATCGACGACCACAACAATTCCTATAGACGCTAAAACAAACCAAAATCCTTTTGACATTGTGTGCTCAAACTGTCCACACAGCATTATAAAAACTCCATACAGTAACTAAAACACATTATCAAAAACACCATGCAAGAGACATAATATATAGTTTTGTAATATTTTATAATTGTCCAACTACCTACAACCGTGAGGTAATTCAGCACATACTGAATTGGAAGCACCTACTTATATTCCAAGACTCAGCTCGGTATTTTCTTAGATCCAACTAAGAAAAACGTTACAAGGTGTAAGGAGCTTCAAATAAGCATATCATCAAGTGGTATAATAGACCAACTTCACCAACATCCCACTTTCCATCTTACCACATCAATGATCGTCGAGGGTTTCAATTGTGCACCATAGGTTCCATGTATTCCATTAAGCACGGCTTTTGTTATACAAGAGCTTCAAGGTATCTTCAAATTCCTTTTCAAATAAAAGGTCCACATAAGGGATTTTCATTATGTGTGGAATATTAGGGCTTCCACAAGTGAGGGTAAGAGGCTTCATAACCCCATTAAGACACAAATGACCATAGAATGGGTCATTTGGCTCATTAGATGTTCCAATGGATCCAATGCTCACATACAGGGTTCTTCATGCCATGTCATTTCATTGTGCTTTGTTTTATTTCTATTTCATCACTTCAACATTTGTCATTAATGGCTTGTCATCAATGACAACCATATTCAACAAAATCCCCCTTTGTCATTGATGGAAACAATCTTCCAATCTTCAATTTCTCGCCCCTTTTGACATTAATGACAAAGGGTCAAATACATGTCCACTAAGGTCTTCACAATGACTAAGAAAAAACAAATCGGAAGCTTGAACACGCTCCCCCTTGAATGTATATTAGTTTCTCCCCCTAAGAGGTTGCTAGTCTGTTCATTACTGTTTTCAATAGGCTGCAATGTTTCTTGATTGGTTGAGTTGTCTCCTCCCCCTTATTAACATGCATATTTCTTGATGTGAAAGGTTTTGATTGATGAAAAACTATTATTGACAAAGGAGGAGTCAAGACATATAAAAGGAAACAAAATTCAATGATTAAATGCAAGAATAAAATCATGTACAAGCTTAAGATACAAGTGTTTATAAGCACTCTTCAATAGATGAAAATTCTGAATGTAATGATGATGAAGGTATACTTACAGAAGATGAACAAGAAATCTTGTTGAAAGCTAATAATGCATTTACAAGAACATTGTTGGATATTGATCTTAAATTCAATCTAAGACTCAAGATGAAAATTTTGAGATCATTTGAAAAATACAAAGAGAAGACAAAAGCTTTGTTCATGAGAATGAAACTTAAGAACAAAGTTTTGGAAGATGAGCTAGAAGACCAAAACAATGAAATTGGAAGATTGAAGTCTAATTTAGCAAGTGAACAAGAGAAGACAATTCATGAGAAGACTAACATACAGATCAACATATGATTCCTAGAAGAAGGATGACACAAACAGTTTTGAAAGACAAAGGAGAAATGATCTCAGCTAAGACCGCTATAAGGTATGGCTGAAGAAAAATATTTTGCTAAATTTGAATCAAGTAGATCAGTGTACAAATGAAGATAGATTCCATATGGAAATACATACTTGAATTATTTTAAATACTTTGAGTTTAACATGAGTTCATCATCGGATAATGAACTCAAATGGAAAATAATGGCTCGGCAAGGAAAAATTAGGTCCAAGGATTGTGGTTGAATTAGGAAACTAATGAATTCTAATAAGTGATGAAGTTGGCATGTTGATAGGGGGACCAGTATGAAATCAAATGCATGCTTACATTTTATGAATGTACTAGATGACTATTTGAATATATGGGAGATACTCACAGAAGCTAAGTAATGTTTTTTAAATGCACGAAAGGGACTCCAAAAAGTTAACATGATTGTGATGAATGCAATACTTGGAGAGAAGTAAAAAATATGAGGAATAAAATGCAGACAGGATCTTCATGATATGCCCCTTCTCACTCAGAAATAAACTGACTGATGAGAATGACCACAAGCAATAAGAAAGTGCCCACATTTGGAGTGAAATTTTCCACTATGGCATGAATTTGAGTTATGTAATGAAACTGCCCACAAGGCTATGATGCACGTAGTCCGTTAAAAGGTGTGTCTTAAAGCATCAAGATAATTCCCACCTGATAAATGAAATGTGTGATGACTGAAGGAAATAGTGAGAAGACAACAACATCTTTTGGGAAACATGCATTGGTTATATGCACGCAAAATAAAAAAATGATGCATGTGGGAAACAAAATGTGCATGCACCAGTCCATAAACACAAGGTAATTATGCCTCCAGGATTTGGTAGAATTCCCACTAGATAAAATCAAAATGTCCTCAAATATCAAAATAAGGATTGATGAGCTTGCAAGTCTAATTAGTATAAATATGCTTTCCATATTAGTTAAATTGACTTAGTTAAAGACAAATATTCCCACCAAAATATTCTTGCAAGCAATTAAATAAATGCCTGCAATATTGAAAAAGTGTTTGTAGTGTTTAAAACTATGCTCGTAGCATGCATGAAAGTGAGAATAATGCCTACACCAAAATTTCTTTGCAATCAAAATACCTGCAAGACTTGGAGAACATGTTTACAGGGTTTCAAGAATGCTTGTAAGACAATAAAATTATCACACTACCCAACCATACAATGTCTGCGGAAACTTTAAAAATTCCCACAGTAACTAAGTGATGGGAGGAGGTTTTCATCATATTGGAAAAATATATCAACATTATAAATATCAAAAGACAAGAAAGTTTTCACCATGGTCAATTTGAGTGACAAGTCAGAAATGGTAAGGTGTGTAGCTCTTAAATGCCCGCACGGTCCACTAAAATTCCCATAGGTTTGGGTTTATAAAAGTTAAGGGATATTGGGTTAATTTTTGTTATATTTATTATAAGAGTGGTAACTAGATTAATTGAGTTTATATCTGTAATTATAATTATAATGATTATTGTGCTTGGTCACTAAACATGTGATGGTTTTTTTGATGCCCATATGTTGATTTTGTGGCGTCCTTGTGTTGTAATTGAAATGAAAGAAACTGGTATTTTTTATCTCTTTTTTTCATCGATATTGCGACATGGACAAAAAAAGTCTCAATACTGACTAACAAAGACATGTCACATGGCCTGTTTTGGGTTCTTATGGGTTTATATATTTTTCAAGCAGTTGTCATGATTGCAATGGCCTATCGTCCCTATTATAATGGTTTATCATCACTATTGCATTGGGAACACCATGATATTGCAATGATCAAGTGTTAATGTTGCAATGTTTCATCTTGAATGAGCAACAGTTATACTTTTTTGACAAATCCTCCTGTCAAGAAATAATGTCAATGTTGCATCAGATAATTGTCTAGCAAAAAATGAATGGCTATAGATCTTCCGATGAAATAACCTCAACAAGCCAACGAAACTTCATATCATTATGATGAGAATGTTGTACCAGTAACAAATAACTATCTCACTCTGTGACATAAAAGAATCATTGTATCGACGCAAAGAGAAAATGTTGTGACGACAATTCTAAACTAAAAATGGAATTTTACAACTTTAATGACGAAAACGCATCGATATATTGATGGTGTCTAAAAAAATTAGAAAAATATATATCCAAAAAAAATGTATTATAAAATATAGAATCCCTAGAAGGGATTATAAAAATAACTTTAAAATTATCCATGACATAATTGAAAGAGACATGAAATGTCTACTCTTAGTTATTGTTCGAAGAAGACAAGGATGAGGTAATATGAACTTGAGATGGATCAAACTTGCAAGGTTGTAAGTTATTCTAGAACTAGACAAGTTGATGGAGGTCAACAATGAATTATTATGAACAATTTAGAAACTATATGTGCTTCTTTGATCAATTTATTGCTATGAGAAAGGATACTAGTGGCCACCCACCTCTTTGGCTCAAAATGGTGCTAAATGTTGGCAGTTAGCTATAATTTTGTGGGTGTTGAACTTTCAATGATTTCTTTAAGCATACCCATCCATTATTGGAAATGGATTCATGCCCACAATATTTTACTGTGAGGTCTACCAAACATGAATTATAGAATAGGTTTTGTAAATTTGAATAAAGGACCCAAATAAAGTGTTTATGTATAAGTTGTGGATAAGGATGTCACACCTCCCACTAACCCCAAGGGATTCTTAGAACATATTAATAAGTTGGAAAGGGTGAAGTGATTCATCTTATATTAAATGAAGGATCACTTGAGCCCTCACAAAAAAATAAGAAGAAGGTGAAGGATATGTGTGATCCTTCAATCAATCTATATCATAGCATGAACATATCCCGTGGGATTGTTTTGAAAATAAACTCCCTAGTGCACAAAATCAATATTGATATAGTGGTGAGATATGTAATCAATATCACTAATTTAATAAATTGACTCGCAACCATAAGAGATTTTGTGCATGAGGGTGAGCTAGTGTGGATAAATGTGAAATGGTTCCATACATCTTGGGGGATGTTTGTTTTAGGTGTATGTGCTCGTGATAAGTTTCCCACTTTTGAAAAACTATTGGATGACTTTGTTTAATAGGAAACAAGAATGAAAACAATAGAAACCAAATATGTTGAGGTTCAAAACCTAAACCTTATTGGTACGATAAATAAGGATGGAAATAAAGGACTCAAGAGGGATCAAAATAACTAGAAGGAAGGATCAATATAACTAGGTTCACAATGATAAAATTATCCCATAATTATGGAAATCACCTTCAAATGAACAATTACGCACTACTTGCATGTTAGTTCACCCCATACATTCCATGTGACCCACTACTTACACATACCTATGTCACATGCAAGTATTGGGCCATTATAGAGTTAACTAGGCCACATGCATGAAGTGGGCCACATGGGTACATTTTTGTAAATCCTAGTTTCCACTAGATTTTGTTTTAGAGTTGCATTGTATATCTGTTTGGAAAATTTTTGATGTGAGGTTCTAGATATCTATTTTTGCCAAGTTTTTAGTTTAGGCTCCCAAACCATTTCTCAACATTTTTTCCCATGCATCAAATTGACATTTCTATTTTGGAGGATGCATGGGAGGATGAGGAAAATCAGATGGGAACTTTTAGAGTCTTGATCTTCCTATTTTTTGAAAAACTTTATTTATAAACTTGATCAATTTTACTAAAAAAATGCATAATGAACACTTTAGAGACCTAGCATTGAGTTCTCTCATTAAGTACCTTCATAATTTCAAGATTCAGAATTTTGGAAAAAAATTTGATTTTATATATGTTATCATCCTTCAAATCTAAAAGTATATTTGGATACCCATTGGAGAGTTCTGCATGAGATTCTAGTTTCAAATCCAATGAAACTTGTTGAACCCAAAGTATAAAAGTAGAGAATTTTAGTTTTAAGAGATGTTCACATTTTTATTGATCCAATATCGAGTATAGTATGAACATGAAGTTTGGTGGAAATTAGATAAAATAATAATAAGGTCAATAATTATGTACAATTTTGTATGATGTCTTGGTTCAATGGTTAAGTGGTGGTGATTGTATCTCATGTGCAAGCATATTTTTTGAACTAGATTAAGGTAGGTGTGAGTCTTGAGTAATTTTGGTGGAATAGAGATTCCTCACCTTTTGCATATCAACTAATGTGTTTTTTTTCAATTAAAGTTGTAAGTCAACCATGCTACATTGTAATAGTGTTTGATTGTGGAAGGACACAAACATGTTTGTTTTATTATGATGGGAGGAAGCATTATTTAATATAAGTATATATATAGATTTTATATTACTCTATCATTGAGGAAGAGTAGCATGAGTGTAGTGACAGTCAATGGATTAAATATGAATCAATTGAGAGAAATAAAGATATGTCTTCTATGAATAACTGAATAAATAAACTACCATACCCTCTTTTGGTGATTATTTAAAATGCATCCACCATGAGTTGCATTTCCTTTTCCAAGGCTTTTAGAAATCATCAAATATTAAAATTTTATATGACTAAATAATAATTAGGTGAATAATAGGCATTTAAACATGTGCAAGACTATATAAGTCTAAATTGGAATACCTTAATCAGGTCCTCTTTGTTTCTAGAATAAGTTATTCTCTATTGAATAGGGTTTATAAAATTTAAGGAATTTTGGGTTAATAGGACTTCAATCCCAGGATGATTGAAGTAACAATACCACAGGGAGAACATAAGGATCCCAAACAACTTATCCAAGGAGGCATCGAGAGTGGAGAAAAAAAACCCCTAGGGGATGAAAAGAAAATCTATATCTGCAGCTAAAACAAGAAATATGCTAATGTATCCCATACTCGAAAGAACCAAAAAAGAATATGCCACATAAATAAAAAAGGTCTTAAAAGATTTGTATCATGCCTTCCTCAATGATTTATCCTTATAAAAGTTACAAGAAGGAGAGGAGGTCGGTCTTCATATTCATTGCTTCCTTGGATAAACGGTATGCACTCATATTGTACTCCCTGTAGACATGCCTAAAGTCATATAACCCACAAATTGAAGTCATCGGTAGTATAGCATATATGTCTGATTTAATGGATATCCAACGAAAAATTTCACTACATAGATGTCATAAATCCAACAAAGTCTCCTTCATAGAGGTTGGATAACCAACGAATTGATATGATTGTCCTGAGGGATTATAAGCATGGCATCTTAGTGACATCAATCTCTTGAGAAACATATTTGATAGACTTATAAGCATGACATCATAGCGATATCATTATATTGAATAATATCAATAATTCCCTAGTATAACAGTACATCACGTAGTCTTCTAACATGAGATAGATCTCAAGTGGTTCCATAGAAAATGATTCAGCCAATTTATCTCAAAATACAATCTACGTTTTTGTCAAATTTTGTAGGTTTACCTTTTTTAATATATTTTGTTTACAAAAAATATTAAAGACCAAGTTTACGGATCTCAAGATATATATTAAAATTATTTTCTAATATTTTGTAACTTTTTTTCATAAATAAAAATAGGTGTTCACTAATTTTCAATAGTGAATCAAAGGTAACTTGTACATAGTCTTGACAATAAGTCATTCCAGACGCGAGTGGAGATAAGTATAAAAAAATTTCCCAAGGGGAGGGACAGAACCCACAATCCCAAGATGACTAAAGTAGCAATACCATAGGGAGAACATAAGGAGCCCAAATAGCTTATCCAAGTAAGCATTGAGGGTGGAGAAAACACACACATGGGGGGTGAAAACAAAATCTATATCCCCAGCTAAAACAAGAAAGATGCTAATGTATCACATACTTGAATGAACCATCAAAGAGTATGATACATAAATAAAAAGTCTCGTAAAAGAGTTGTATCATTCCTTCCTCAATGATTTCTCCTTCTAAAAGTTCTGAGAAGGAGAACAGGACAACCTCCATATTTAGTGCTTCCTTGGATAAACAATCTCCACTCATATTGTGCTCCTTGTAGACATGCCTAAAGTCATATAACCCACGAATTGAAGTCATTGGTAGTGTATCATATATGTCATATTTAATGGATATTCAGCAATAAATTTCACTACATAGATGTCGTAAATCCAACTAAGTATCTTTCATAGAGGTCGGATAACCCATGAATTGATATCATTATCTTGAGGACTTATAAGCATGGGTATAGTTATACTAATACTAAGTATCTAAAAGTGTAGCTATAGTATTGTTGGGTCTTAGTTCCTAGGTAGTAGACTTTAGTTAGAGGTTGGATTAGTCCTTGGAAATACTCTATTCCTAGACTTGAAAGTTATGACATAAAACTATATATCCGTTGGTAAAGGTTTAAGCCAAGAACATTTTGTTACACACCCTAACTACGTAACTATGGTACTACTGCATGTGCTACAATGCTTGAGATTCCTTTCATCTAGGTTCTCTAACTCTACCATACGTGTGTTGACAAGCTCTTCATCATGTATAGCATCATGTAGTGCAAAGCTAAGTGATGGAACTAAGACCTCTTAGGGAAACATAACTTTATCTCTATATACCAATGAGTAGGTCATCATGGATATATGTAATCTCCACTGAGTGGGACCTTTTAAATTATAATGAAAGTTTTGTAATCCCATAGTGTAGGATATAGCTTGGTGTACAAATGGTCACCTGAAGCATTAACAATGTGTTCAAGGATGGATACTAATGTAACATTTATGGCTTCAACCTACCCATTCTCTGTATATAGTACGGTGTGGAAAACTTATGTTTCATGTTATAGTTAGAGAGGAGTCTATTTATTTATGTAGATATGAGAAATATTCCATTGTTAGCCACTAAGGTACAATGGACTATCAAATGATATATAATTTGGTTTCTGATGAATTTCGCAATAACATGTAAAATGAAACAACTACAGGCTATCAAACATGGCGGACACTAACAATTCGAGCAGCAAAAACCATACCTATAGATTAATTAATTAAATTGAAAATATGTTTTTTATTTCTTGATTTTATTATTTTTAATTATTAAAAACTTTATTACTTTGGTCTATTAAAAACAATCATCAATCATTTAATTCAAAAATTCACTAAAATTAATAAACTATTATTTTAAAATACATCAAAATTAAATTGAAGATGATATTTTTCAAACAATTAAAATTTTCTCCATAATGCTATCATTAAACATTGTCTTATTTGAAACATATTTGCTCCTCTTTAAAAATTTCCTATAATAAAAAAAACACCTAAAAGCATCTCCAAAAAACATTAAATTAAATTGCAATTAAAGTACTAATAAAAATTGAATACACAAACCTAAACACTTATTTTTCATTATTATAGTGTTTTATTAACCTACTTGATCAACCATCTATATTAAGAGAATTAGAGCCTCTGCAATTATCAATGAACAAACAAAATTCCAGAATTGGAATGCAATAGAACTCTTTTGACTAACTTTTGGCACTGATGTCTATTTCGGAGTGGAAACCCTGTTAACAAAATGGCAAGACCTTGGGGAGGGAGAGTACTATCAAGGAATCAACCTTAATTGATGAAGAAAGAAAATACCAAACTTTCTATGGCATAAGAGTCCCTAGCTCTAACTGAGTGATTAATGAAGGACCTGTGGATATCATAGGAACACTGAGGAAATGGAGTGAAGGAAATGAGTAGCCTCAAAGGACTTCCAACTCACCAGGCAATGTGGAAACCCAAGACAAAACAAGGCAGGAATTCAAATAGCTTAGATTCCATTATTAATAACCCAACTAATAGTAATCTCATTGATTTCCACAAGACAATTTAATAGGTTGTTCGAGTCAGAATCACAAATGGTACACACCTTCATCAGATATTGTGATAGGAAATGGTCGCAGGAAGGTCACAATAAAGAGGAGAAGGAAATTACTGCGTGAAATTACATTCTTAGAAATTTCATCTTAATCTTGAGGTTTCCCAAATCTATTCCGTATGAAATTTCATCCTTAAGTTTGTGTTGTTGCACAACCTAGAAGGCTTGAGATTGCAAGGATAAAACCGGTACTCACAATAGCAGGCTTGTGTTATTGTCACACTGGCAGACATAATCAATTATGCCTAGTAGTAACACATAGTCACACTAGAAGAGACACTCAGGTATTCCTATTAGAGACATAGTCATGCCCAACAATGATGTTTTCACACTAGCAGAGACACTCAGTTATTCCCAGCAAATACAATAAGTTATGTGCAACAGAGACACAATCATTCCCAGCAGTGACACACAGTCACACTAACATAGATACTTAGTTATGCCCAGCAGAGACACAATCATGCCCAGTAGTTACACACAGTCACACTAGCTGAGACACTTCACAACCAATAGAGGTAGGATGTTTTCCTGGGAAACAATATATCTACCTTGGTAAAATTAATAAAATGCTTATACTCTATGTAACAACTCAACTAGGGTTACAATATATTTTTTTTGCTACTGGTAACAGTATTCCATTAGGGACATAATCCACTGCTTATTTTGGCACTTTGGGGGTATTTATCAACTCTTATATTATAGCACCGAGGATTGCTTCCCCTCTGATGTGTTTCTTATCGGATCGAGGCATATTAACATATTCAGGGAATTTGATCTAGGGTTTTGATTTTGTCTTACATATACATAATTATCTACAAACAAACCCTCGAAACTCATACAATACCCAATGTATGGTCATAAATTGCTTCCTACAACTAACTAGACTTCAACAGGATGAAAATAATTCAAGAAGGTTACAAGGTTTATCTATAAGTTTTTCAAGTGGAGGTTAGGAGTTCAATTCTCGTAGAGGGAAAATTCCCAATAAAAAGGAATAATTAATTATTGACATAAAAAATGATGTGGTTAAATTTTCAATTCACATAGAAAATTGTACTTATAGAAGAAATTTTTACAGTCAATGAACTCCTTCAACTAGTCACGATGTCCTGACACTAGCCACGATGGGCCAATCAACCCATGAAGGAAACTGACAGAGCAAAGAAGGAACCCATGAAGGAAATCGACAGAACAATGAAGGAACCCATGGATTTGAAGGAGTTTCAAGAATCAATCCAATGAAGGAACTCGCTGCAGAAGTCAAATATCAAGTTACAGAGTATCAACCCAAAGTAATGGTTGGGTCGGCGAGGGAACTCCAAAGTATTAGACTGTAAATTTTGTAGCATGTGGGAGGGGACTTAGGTGCTGGTAAGCGAATAATGAACGAAATGGTGTAGTTTTATATGTTTTTTTTATTTATTTGTTAATGTATTATGAACCCTAGACAATTAATTTAGATCTTACATCCCTTATTTTCTTTCATTAACCACGTCCAAGGCCCCAACTACCATGCCTAGTATAGAAAAGGTGTTAATGACACTCATACCACCAAAAGACAATGATCCAAATTTATATGGTGGTTGATGGCCTAGTTCACAAACTAGGGCCATAGAAGCTTCATTTTTTTCCAAAGTCTATAGATCCATATCTTTTGTGCAAAATCTCGTAATGGTACCCATATTCCACTCAAGGAGAAATGTACTGTATAGATTTTTCTAGTGGTGATTTAATGGATCTATCATGTCCCATGATACCTATATTATTAATTTATGCATTAAGGGAATTATCCTCCTCTCTTAATCATGTTCAAGGCCCTAAGACCCACCTAATATATATACAAAAATACTAATGGAATCCCTATCCAAAATGTATACAAGAGATTCCTTTTAGAAAGATCTATTGCAATTTCAGGCCTTGATTATTTTTTATTATCTCAAGAATATTTGTTTAGGGTATAAGTCTATGGATTTATTCCCTAGCCATAGTTAAGGCCTTGAGATCATCCTTCATGCACAAAACATCTAAACAATACCAAGTCTCTCACTCAAAGGATAGCGATCCCTTACATGGGACATGTTATGTGGTTTATGGAATTGTTTATGGGTCTTAACCCTTAACGGTGTCATCTAGGGTCAAAGGGAATTAAAACCATCCCTTGATCATATCCAATTCCTCAAGACCACCTCAAGACTCATATATAATATAAAAAATCTCATAACGATTCCCATATTCCACATAGAGTCCACATATCACTCTTAGTCCGTCAAAAAGTTCCACATGTGACCACTTGTAAACCCCATCCGTTATGGTGAAAATCACAAGTGAAAATTTCAGGATACATGCATTATGATTAAAGATAGAAGTTCACTTTGGAAATGAATGAACTTATATTAGGATTGTATTCTATGGTTAGAAATTATCTTGATATCATGTGTTCCTGTCTCATTGAAAATCAATTTGACAATACAAACACTTGTGGCCCCCTCCCTTGTGTCTGACAGTAATGATTCCTCTTCCATTATTACTTTTCTTATAGAGTGGCCTTATCAATTCCATACATTATTAATCATTGTTTCTTCATCCATTGACTTCCTTTCATGTTCATATGATCCGATGTCCCATTAAAAAATTTACAAGTTGTCCTTTTCATTCACGACAATTATTTTCCATTATCTATACAGTGATATGATTTGACAAATAATGATGAGGATGAGGATGAAGATGATGTTTGAGCCTATAAAACCTCCCACACCATCAATGCATGTGCCTAGTAAAACCATGACAAATTTCAGACAAAGCCAGCACGTATATAAAAAAATTCAACGTTGGCCCCATGTAGCACATTAATTAATGTATAGATATGGTTTTTGTTGCTTGAATTGTTAGTGTCAGTAAAGATTATGATGATGATGATTTTGGAGTCTTGAAACCCTCCCATGCCGTTAATGCATGCTCCTAGTCAAACCATGCCAAATTTCAAACCAAGCCAACACATATATAAAAAATTTCAATGTTGGACCCACGTAGCACATTAATTAATCTGTAAGTATGGACTTTGTTGCTCGAATTGTTAGTGTCATTCATGATGATGATGATTTTTGAGTCTAGAAACCCTCCCATGTCGTCAATGCATGTGTCTAGTCTAACCATGCCAAATTTCAGACCAAGCTGACACATATATAAAAAAAATTCAATGTTCGCCCCACGTAGCACATTAATTAATCTATAGGTATGGTTTTTGTTGCTTGAATTGTTAGTGTCAGCCATGTTTGGTGATGATCATGATCATGATTTTGATGTCATATGAAATGATGAAGACGATGATGATGATGATGATGATGTTTGAGTCTAGAAACCCTTCCACACTGCCAATGCATGTGTCTAGTCAAACCATGCCAAATTTAAAACCAATAAGACACATATATACAAAAAATTAGCCTTGGCCCCACATAGCACATTAATTAATCTATAGGTATGGTTTTTGTTACTCGAATTGTTAGTGTCAGTCCTAATGATGATGACGATGATGATGGTGACAATGATGACGATGATGATGATGATGATGATGGAGAAGACAATGATGGTGATGATGGTTATTTTTGAGTCTATAAACCGTCCCACATCGTCAATGCATCTATCTAGTCAAACCATGCCAAATTTCATACCAAGCCAATACATATATATAAAAATGTCAACATTAGCCCCATGTAGCAAATTAATTAATCTATAGGTATGGTTTTTGTTGCTCTAATTGTTAGTGTCAGTCATGATGATGTTGACGATGATGATGATGATGATGGTGATTGTTAGAATTTTAACATTAAGCTAGCATTATATTAGGATCTTTAACTGGGAGAATAACAAGCACAGCAATCAAACACAAGAGACAATGAACACAGTGTTTTTATTTAGGGAAACCATAAATGGAGAAAACCCTGCAACTTCCTCTGAGATAGAATCAGCACCAAAAGTAAAACCCAAAACAGTAAGATGATCTCCCAACAACAATAACCTTATTTCTTCCTAGCCCCGGTGTCTTCTTCTTTCTCAGCTATGCGCTACAACTGAGTGTGAGTGAGTGAGTGATAAATAGAGAGGATAGATCTCTATTTATACTAATTCTTCACTTGACTAAACCCTACTAGGTCCGACTTCACTAGGTGAGTCTAATAACCCTAGTGCCACGGAACTGCGGGGACTTTAACCCTTGAATAATAGGAGAGTTACCCACATTGACTTGACATTACTTGATTACATTATAGAAACTCCTGATAAAAACATTGGGGCATGACATGACTCAATTACATTACAAACACATCCTAGAATAAACATCAGGGTACAATACATAAGAAATACAAGTGAATACATTCTGAACTTACAATTACATCGACACTCCCTCTTAACTAGGAAGGTATTCTCTTGACACAATTTATCAGCACAAGTCTTCTTCTCTGTATCATATGGATCATCATCAAGTCCTAGTCATCTTCACCTTTAAGTCATCTCTATATTCAAGTCATCTTCATCTTCAATTCATCTTCATCTGGATCTGGATCATCATCACTGGATCTAGATCATCACTCAATCTGGATCATCATCACTGGATCATCACAGGTACTATCTCATGATTCTACTTGTCACAGGAATTTCTACAGAGCCATCCCTTTTTCATGCTGGTTGTAGGCCTAGAATCCATGTAGGTCTTCTTCCAGCACTTATATCTGACCCTAAGTCAGAATGGTGCACCCAACACTTATATCTGATCATGTAGGAACCAATCCTATCATAATATCATAAAGGCACGCCCAACACTCACATCTGACCATGTGGGAACACATCCCACAACCCTATCAGAAAGGCCCAGCACTCACATTTGACCATGCGAGGAACCAATCCAACATACATGTCAAAAAGGCTCGGCACTTACATTCGACCATATGAGGAACCAATCCAACCTACATGTCGAAAGGGCTCTGTACTTACATTCAACCATGCGAGGAACCAATCCAACCTACATGTCGAAAGGGCTCTACAATTACATATTTCCATGCGAGGAACCAATCTAGCATACATGTCAAAAGGGCTCTCATCCCTAGGCTGAGGATTTCTAGTAACTGACCAGGTGCCTCCATTCACAGCATGGCATTCAACACTTATATCTGATCATGTAAGAACCAATCCTATAGTCACATCAGAATGGCTAAGCACTCATATCTGACATGGAAGGAACCAATCCTCTCACCATGATAGAATGTCTCAGCCCTTACATCTTACCATGGAAGGAACCAATCCTCTCACCATGTCAAAATGGCTCACAGACTCATCACTTCCCTTTGGAGGGAACATCCATCTAGAGAACACCAAGCTTCTCCCTGAAGTACACAAACTTTATCCTAGACAATGGCTTTGTCAACACATCAGATATCCATTCATCTATCGCAACATACTAGAGCTTCACTGCTCCCCTCTGCACCATATCCTTGATATAGTGATACTTGATCTCGATATGCTTCGACTTGTCATGGAACACCAGGTTCTCCGATAACTTCACGCAACTCTAGTTGTCACAATGTATACAAGTAGCATCAATCTAGAGATCAAATAAATCAGACAGTAGCTTCCTCATCCATACTGCCTCACAACTAGCTAAACAAGATGCAACATACTCTGCTTCAGCTGTAATCAGTTCCACACAGGATTACTTCCTACTAAACCAAGAGATCACACCTAATCCGATACTGAATCAACATCCTAAAGTGCTCTTCCTATCGATGGCACTTCCTGCCGAATCTGAATCAACATAACCCTCCAGGTTAATCTTCCGATTCACCTCATATGTGAGCCCATAATCAATTGTACCCCTTAGGTACCTCAGAATATGCTTTGCAGCAATTAAGTGAACATGTATCGGATCTGTCAGAAACTCGCTCAAGGTGTTCATAGCAAACCAAATGTCTGGTCTCATGTTCATCAAGTACATCAAGGACCCAATCATCTGATGATACATTGTAGAATCAACCGATTTTGATGAAGCATCACTCAATAGCTTCAGGTTCGATTCCATAGGTGTGGTCATGGCCTTGTAGTTCATCATCATGAACCTCTTCAGGATCTCTACTACATACTTTCCTTGTCCGAGGGAGATTCCATCTGCATTCTGCCACACCTCCATGCCTAGAAAATAGTGCATCATACCCAAGTCCTTCATTTCGAACTTGGAAGCAATATTTATCTTCGTATCAGTAATCAACCCATCCATACCTGTTACAAACAGATCATCTACATACAGTAGGAGCATCACTAGGTTGTCGTCTTCAACCTTGTAGTAAAAGTTGGAATTTGCTTTACTTTTGGCAAAGCCCAAACTAGATAGAAAGCTGCCAATTATGTCATACCATGTCCTGGGTACCTGTTTCCAACCGTACAGATCTTTCTTCAATCTACACACATGAGACTCCCTGTCATGTGTCTCAAAACTGAGTGGCTGCTCTACATACACTTCCTCTTCCACTACACCATTCAAGAAAGTAGTCTTGACATCCATTTGGTGTATCTTCCATTTCATTACTGCAGCCAGAGCAAGTACTGATCTAATGGAAGTGTATCTAGCTACAGGTGCAAAGGTTTCTTCATAAGCTACTCCTTCTTTCTATGAGAAACCATGAGCCATGAATCTTGCTTTATATTTCTCTATGCTACCATCTGCAGCATCCTTGATCTTGTAGATCCATTTGGAAGTTACAACCGACTTCCCTTCTGGTCTTTGGGTAGCATCCCAAACATTGTTCTTCATGATTGATTGATACTCTTCGATCATAGAATCCTTCCATTCTTTCTGTTCTGCCACTTCTTCATAATTGGAAGGTTCTTTATTTATAAAGTCACATAGTAAAGCTACATACCCAGAGCAGGATCTGGTTCTCTTTCTTTCTCTATGATTCTCTTCTGGAGCACCATATCTTTCTGCACCTTGGATAGCTTCTTGTACCCAAGCAAATTTCCTCTTGTGAGGATTCTTCTCTTGAGGTGGATCTATAGGTTCTTGAGGTTCTTCAAATTCTCGATCTTCTTCTTGAGTTTCTTCATTCATGGTTGTATCATGAATTATGGGTGCTTCTGCTTCTTCAGGATCTTCAACAAGTCTCCTTCTGGATTTGTTGTAAGTTGAGTCTTTTTCAAATGTTACATCCCTACTTATTTCAATCTTCTTGAATCCTGGGAAGTATATTCTGTAAGCCTTCGAGCTTTCAGAGTATCCCAGAAATATATCCTTCTTTCCTGAAGGATCTAACTTTGTCCTCTTTTCTTTCGGAATGTGTATGTACACTAGACAACCGAATATTCTGAGATGGATGACTTCTAGTTTCTTGCTGGAAAAGACTTCTTCAGGTGTCTTTTTCTTGAGTACTCTGTGTGGAGTACAGTTATCTACATACACCACTGTTCTGGAAGCCTCTTCCCATAGATGCATGGGAATATCTTGATCATGAATCATTGCTCTTGCAGCTTCCATGATAGTTCTATTTTTCCTTTCTATAACCCCATTCTGTTGTGGATTATATGGAGTGGATAACTCCCTCTTAATCCCTGATTCTTTGCATAAGTCTTTGAATTTATTTGATGTGAATTCTCCGCTATTATTTGATCGAAAGTTCTTGATCTTCTTTTCTTTGTGTTTCTCGATCAAGGCTTTGAATTCCTTGAACTTGCAAAAAATTCATCTTTGTTCTTCATGAAGTAAATCCATGTCTTCCTAGAAAATTCATCAATAAAAGAAACATAGTATGCATACATGCTTAGTAAACTTGATGACATTGGTCTGCATACATCGAAGTGGATGATTTCCAAGATTCCTTTTTCCTTGCTCTCACTACTTGGAAATGTCTTCTTTGTATTCTTTCCTTTCACACATCCTTTGCAAACTCCATCATGTTTTGCTTGAATTTTTGAAAGACCTTCAATAGATTTGCTTGCAAGTGGTAGTGCTCTGTAGTGCACATGTGCAAGCCTTTTGCACCAAAGTTCATTTGGGTCTACTGTTTCATGGACCAAATCTTGTTATAGATGGCCCTTCAATTTGTATAATCCTCCTTCTTGTTCTCCAATTACTATTGCATCGTCAATAGTCTTTCCTCTTGACCGCATGAGGACTTGGACATCTACAAATACAAACCTCATGCCTTTTGCATCCAGTGCCGATATGGAGAGAAGATTCTTCTTTAGTCCTGGTACAAACAAGACATCCTTCATTTTCATAGACTTTCCAGAGTCTAGCTTGTAGGAGGATTCACCACTACCTTTTATGGGATATTGGTAGCCATCCCAAAGTTTCACCTTATGGGGTGAATTATGTTCGGATAGTTTCTCAAAAGAGTCCTTGAAACCTGTCACATGTTTGGAAGCCCCACTGTCAATAAGCCAATATTTGTTTCCATGAGTGACAGTTCCCATGAGAGCGGAGATCAGAACATATTCTTCTTCACTTGAAGAGTCTTCACTTTCTTGTTTTAATTTCTTATTGGGAGGATCATCATCCTCAGTAGTGTGAGCATGATGTCTTCTTTTGTAGTTCTTCTTCATCTTGGATCCATTATTATTCATGGGAAAATTTCTAGCAAAGTGTCCTATTTGATCGCATGTATAACATCTGAGTTTGGATGGATTTTTATGATGAGAATCCTTACCTTGGTGATGATGATTTTCCCTTCTTCCTTTTTTGGAGTGTATTGTGAGAGCTTTATCTTCACTTCCCATATTTTCTTCTCAAGATGCTATTCAAGCTTCTTATTGAGAACATTCTTCCCACAGTCTACTGAACTTTACTAATTTCTTCCTAGCATAGATTCCTTGGATGAAAGAATCCCATGACCTATGGAGGCCATTCAAGGTTGTCATCACAATTTCTACATTCTACACTTCTCCATCTACTTCTTCTAGTTGTTCTTTGATCTAGGAGACCCTTTTGAAGTATGACTATATGGTCTCCTCATTCTGGATCTTTACATTCTTCAACTGGTTCCTTAGATTCATCTTCCGGTTGATGTTCTTCCCTTCAAATAGTTTGGTTAGGGCATCAAACATAGCTTTAGGTGTCTTGAGGGAGGACACCTGTGGTATGAGGTGATCCTTGATTGAATCAGCAATAATCCTATTTTCCATAACCAACTTCTTCTTATGTAAGGCCTTAGCCTCATCTCCCTCTGGAACTGGAACCTCCTCATGGATATAGGAGTCCAACTCATTTTCTTCCAGAACCAGGGAGATCCTATACTTCCAGGCTCGAAAGTTATCAGCTCCCTCAATCTTTTCATCAATATTGGTATGATGAAACATCTTAACTGATAACCTCAAATGGAAATACAAAGGATTTAGATCTTACCAAGTCAAGATGTCAGATCTAGATTTGGAGCTGAAATTCTGCAGTGCTGGTTCAGGAGCAGATTAGGGTTTTTCTTTTCCAGAGTTCTATCCAACCAAATGATTTTATCTTGATCTCTATACTTTTATTTTGGGGAGGATATCAATCCAGGCCTGGGCTCACTGAAAAATTCCACTTCTGTGAAAAGCCCTAATTTCCAGCAATAGTGTTGGGTCCAAAACTGAAAAACCTCATAATTGGATTCTGCTTCGATAGAAAGATGCACCCTAGGGAGGAGAGTTATTCCAAACTTACTTTGCTGAAAATCTATGGAGAGATATCCACAAAGTAGGAATCCCTAGTTCCCGCAGTTGCATAGTGTCTTCTTCTCAGGTTAGCTCTGATACCATGTTAGAATTTTAACATTAATCTAACATTATATTACGATCTTTAACTGAAAGAATAACAAGCACAGCAATCAAACACAAGAGACAATGAACACAGTGTTTTTCCTCAGGGAAACCATAAATGGAGAAAACCCTGCAATTTCCTCAGAGATAGAATCAGCACCAAAAGTAAAACCCAAAATAGTAAGATGATCTCCCGATAGTGATAACCTTCTTTCTTCCTAGCCCCAGTGTATTCTTCTTCCTCAGGTATGCACTACAAATGAGTGTGATTGAGTGTGTGATAAATATAGAGGCTAGATCTCTATTTATACTAATTCCTGGCTTGACTAAACCCTACTAGGTCCGACTTCACTAGGTGAGTCTAACAACCCTAGTGCCTCAGAACTGTGGGGAATTTAGCCCTTGAACAATAGGAGGGTTAACCACATTGACTTGACATGACTTGATTACATTATAGAAAATCATTTTGAAACATTGGGGCATGACATGACTTAATTACATTACAAACACATCCTGGAATAAACATCGGGGTACAATACATAAGAAATACAAGTGAATACATTCTGAAGTTACAATTACATCAACAGTGATGATGATGATCATGATGATGACAACGATGATGATGGTGATGATGATGATGTTTGAGTCTAGAAACCCTCCCACATTGCCAATGCATGTGTCTAGTCTGACCATTCCAAATTTTAGACCAAGCCCACACACACACACACACACACACACACACACACACACACACACACACATATATATATATATAATTTCAACATTGGCCCCATGTAGCACATTGATATTTAATCTAAAGGTGTGTTTTTTGTTGCTTGAATTGTTAGTGTCAGTCATGTTTGATGATGATGGTGACAATGAAGATGGTGATCACGATGTTGATGTCATATGAAATGATGATGATGATGATGATGGTGGTGACGATGATAATGATGGTGGTGGTGGTGGTGGTGATGCTGATGTTGATGATGATGATGATGATGATGATGATGTTTGAGTCTAGAAACCCTCCCACACCATAAATGCATGTGTCTAGTCAAACCATGCAAAATTTCAGACCAAGCCAACACATATATAAAAAAATTCAAGGTTGGCCCCACGTAGCACATTAATTAATCTATATGTATGGCTTTTGTTGCTTGAATTGTCAGTGTTAGTCATGTTTGATGATGATCATGATCATGATGAAGATGGTGATCAGGATGTTGATGTCATATGAAATGATGAAGATGATGACTTCTCTTCCTTGTATGGTTATCCATAAATTGCACTATGTTTTTGCACCTGAACAGTCATTGCAAACATGGAATGATGGGAATATAACGAAGAACCTTGAAAGGCACCTTTTTTGTTACTTGATTTGTTCGATATCTAATTATATGACATTCTAGACATTATGTTGCAAATTCATGTTGATTGTAATATATAACATGGTCATCGAGGCATGTATGAATTTCTTCATAACTCATTCCAATATCTTTTATGATGGAAGATAAGTCTCGATATGTGCAAGGTAAAAAATTTGATGGTGGTAACAAAAATTTCGCTATCAAGCTACATCAAATAAAAATAAAAATAGAGTTAATATAATATATAAATAATATTAATGAAACACATTTCATTTGTATTAATTTGAATTATGAATTAACAATACAATTATTATAGGAACAAAGATAACCTTTACCATGATCATATATATGTGATGGATTATTTTACATACCTTAACATCCATGTGATTGATATGTTTGAAACCATTCATAAGCTTCATGTTCATTATCAACAATATAGCAGAGAGAAGATTTGTGTTGGAGCCTTCATAAAGGGGTTTGTATGACTTCTCAAGAAGAGTAATATCGTGAACATCATCAAAGTCATCAATATTTTCATGATCATCGTCATCATCGTCATCCATTCTAACATTAAATGAATCATGGATCACTTTATTTGTATCATCATCTTCAACTATGTTATCAGTATGATCATCTTGTTCAATAGGATCATTAACTTGTTCTACATTAAGCATAGCTCCTTGTTCCTCGGGTACTTGTTTTGAAAGAACTTCCTCTGGAAGATATGTCGTAGGATGCCTTTCCTTTATAATTACTTGAATACGTCAATAGATATAAGTTAATGTAGGAAATATTAAAATAATACATACATTTACCAAATAAAAAAATATAAAAAAACTTTATATTGCTTAACTTACAAATGGATGAAATTCATTCCCCCCTCGACATTTCCATGTTCCCTAAAATGTTTTTTGGTTGTTGTGATCAATATTCTTCTCCTCTTAAAGCCCCTGCATTAACTACATGCACAATAACTTTTCCCATCACCCCTTCTTTTCGTTGCATCCCACAGTCTAGCAAGAAATTATTGATTTTTTTCATTTCGATCAGGAATATTGCTATTTGATATTTTGTCACAAAAATATTGAACATGAATACTATCGACAATCTTGAAAAATCAAGGTCTACACATCACTATTTCCACAAACAATGGTTTGTTGAAGAATAAAATAATTTACACAAACTCTTTGTCGAAGAATAAAGTGATGTCCACAAACATTCCATCAACAAATAAAATAATTCCACAAACCATCCGTCGAAGAATAAAAAAATTCCTCAAACCATTCGTCGATGAATAAAATAATTTATGCAAACCGTTTGTCGCTTCTATAGAAAACATGTCATAATTTTTCTCTAATTTATATATTTTCAAATTCAGCTATCATCTAATAACCGATGATATTAACCTAGTTACCATTCCAAAAATCCTAGTTACCGTTTCAAAAAAATATGTCAAATAGGTCGCAAATATGACGAAATAGTGTCACATATCCGACGATGGTGTTGTCAAAATTCGATGACAACGATGTCTAAAATCCGACAACAGAAATTTAAGTCAGAAATTTGACAACTAATTCTATCATTTCAAAAAAAATTAATCAAAATTTGTAATTTCGAATTGAAATCCGACAAAACAGTACTTTTCCTTGGATGTCGTTGGATTCTGGGTTCAAATCTTGTTGTGAAAGGTATTCTAAATAGCATGTAGTTAACAAAGATATTGGAGCTAGTCTTGAATTAGTTTTTGAGATCCAAATTTTAGGAAATTGTTGAGGATATTTTGGATCCTCGTTTATTATTTGTTATGGAGAACACATGTATAAATAATAGCTTCTTCTCCATTCCAAGGGGGAGACTCTTAGAGCATTATTCCAAATAATGATGGAATCAAGTTATAATTTTATTTTGATTCAATATAGATCTTATATTTATAATTTTGTAATATGATTTTATTTATTTTGTGTTGATGTAGTTTTACTTCATTGATTAGTTTTTTTCATATTATGTGTGAAGTTTATTTCTACAATTATATTTTAGTCCATAGATTAGTGATTTAAATGTTTATTTTTATAATGAATGTGCTTAACACAATAATGTTGTTTACTACATTGGATCATAAATAGTAACTTGTATTTGGAAAGGATAGCTTTTAGATTTTACTTATGCAATTTACCTTTCTATTAAGTGTGGTGTGAACCTATATTTAGAATTTACTTTCTTGCACAGTGTGGCGTAGTTTTAGAATATAATTTTCCACAAAGTGTGATTGAGTTTCAGAATTTACTTTTTTGGAAAGTGTGATTTATCTTAGTATTTACTTTTCCCACAAAGTGTGAATTAGTTTAGAATTTACTTCTCTGGCAAAGTGTGAATTAGTTTTAGAAATTACTTTTCATGCAAAGTATTAATTTAGTTTTAGTATTTACTTTCCAGCATAGTGTATATTTACTTTCCTGTCGTGTGATTTACTTTCCTGCAACTTAGTTTTGGTAGTTTTTTAGCTAGCTAGTTCCATGCCAATATTATCTAATTGTAAATACTATTGTTTGTAAGTAAGGTTATTTAACTACAACTACACAACAGATAAACCAATGTAAGAGGAGATTGTGGTTTGCACATACAGTGCATGGTAACTCGCAAGTTCTCAACAAATATCGAGTTGACAATTAATTCACACTTCTTAGTTGTTTTCAAATAATTAGAATCCAATTAAAAAGAATGTCATTTTGGCATTTTTTTTGAGGAGTTTCCATAGCCACTAGAACCATTTACTTGGTTCACACAGTTAATTATGTGTGAGAACTTTCTTCTTTTAGAGTAAATTTTATTTTGGTATTGAGCTTCCTTTGATTTTGATAATCAGTTGTTTGTTTTTTCCATCTCTTCCTATATATGTTTTTGTTTGAAGGATGGAGGTGTAGAGACAAGTAAGATACAAAGACAACCTCACTATACCATTTCTATAGTGTAACATCCCGTCGAAAGTCTCTACAAATCTTAACCATGTTAATAATTTACGCAATAGCAGTAGATTTGTTTATTTCTTCTATTTTCATGAATAAAAATAAAGATCTAGGAAGATTATTATGTGGTACAGTAAGAGCCACCTATATTACTATTTCTTCTTTTGCAGGAAGCTTGGCAAGAATAAGAATAATTAGTGAAGGAAGATTCTATTGAAGGATTCAAGAGGATTCGACGGGAAGTCATTCAAGGAGGAGTACACACGACTCAGAAATTTAAAAAGGGTATTTAATATGTCATTCAAGTCATAAAAATGCATCATGTAGAATTAAAATACAATTTTTGAAGTTATACTATAATCATTTATTCATATTTTGCAAACTTTTCAGTTTTTTGAGAATCTATAGCTTAGCTGCGAAACATTCAAAATGTATCTGTAGGTTAACTCAGGGTTTAGATTATTTAATTTTTTTTGTTACTTGGATATATTTCATTTAAATTATACCCCTAAAAACATTCACTCCCATCTAGATCATCATTTTAGTGAGAAATTGGCTATTGGGGCATTTTTGGCTTGTTGGGCGTAATGAAAACACGGTCGGTACATTCATATTTTGAGAGAACACATGGACACATTTTTAAAACTTGTTTATAAAAAAATTATCCATTTTAGTTTCCAATCCAATTTTAATTTTTCAATTTGGGTATCAAACAAAAAACATATGGTCAAAATATTGACTAGGTGTAGGGTAGGCAACTTAAGAACAGAGCTCGAATAGTCAGTTTTTGGGTTTCTAAATTAATGAATTTTTCAAACCTTTTTACAATGAATATTATCTATGAAACTAGTTTACAATTCAATTTGAATTACTCGATTACGATAACATACGATAAAATTATGCCCAAAGTACTAACTGCCTATCTCAAATCAGCACTCCTAGAACTCTGTCTCCTAGCATGTTCATTGGAATAATTGACCCATAAATTATTCTTATAATTAAAAACTATTTCTATTTTAGGTACATATGGCAAACTAATCTAATATCCAATTTCAATCTATTCAATCCGTCATTAAATGAAAAATTTATGCTCAATTTAATGATTGTTGGTCTAGGATGGAAATTGCAAACCAGTTTGTCTTGTAGGATATATTTAGTAGATTTAGAATACAATATTAGTGAATTTTCAAAAAAAAATTATACTATATGTATCCATATAAATAAAATTTCATTTTGATTTTGAATCACTCAAATCAGTCATGAAACGAAGAAGTTATTAACAAAATATTGTTGGGCAATCTAGGCTGGCCACCGCTCTCCGACAGGTAAAAATAGTTTTTTTTTGTTTTATATTCCTTGGATTTCTTTTATAACAATTTTTTGTATTTATATTTCATATGTTTTGGACTAATAGATACTGATCACCTCTCTTCTTCCATGATCTCATTTTTTACTGCAGATAAGTTCCATTTCTTTTGTCGGTCCTTGAAAGATCAAAGAAGGTCAAACTATATGTGAGTGATTCATGAAGATCAAATTTTATGCCAATGGTCATTCCTTATAGACATCAAATAGTGAATATGAAATATCATGAGATGTTGTTCTTGAATCTCAATTTCCTTTAATCTTAATCCAACAATGTCTTACTTGAAGACAACAACAAGAAGACATTTTATCAAAGATTGCAGATGGATAAAAAATGAGACATGTGAATAATTGATATGAAGAATTTGAAGATAGTGTTCCAAAAGTCAAGTGCCTTTCCCACACTCCCATTGCCACATTTTTTATTTCCACAAATTCCTTTTAAAATATCTAAGATTCATCATGCTCATTCACTAGCACCATAGTATGCTTATGTATTTTCTTCTTCCCATTTTGATATGCATGCACGTTGAAGTTAATACAACTTTAATTTCCTTAAGTGGTTGTTAATTTTTGTTCATGCACATCATCAATGTCACCACGGTCATTAAATTAACTTCAGCCTCCAACATTCCATTACATCCATGACTTTATGCTCCATCCATCCCTAACCCACACAATAAAGTTAGCTTATCTCACTTACAATGTTGAGCTCCCTCACCTCCCTACCCCCTTTCCAAATAAAATTTGATGGTGAAAACCTATCTCTGGGCCACCAGACCTTGAGATTGTTGAAACCAGCTTTGTTGGCGGGAATCTCTTGGGAATTAAAAAAATGATTGTGAAAACCCTCTAGGTGTAGTTAGATAGATATTCTCTAAAAACTAGCTTGTCGACGGGAAAGGTTTGCAAATAAGTGAGAAATAAAGTATTCCATCATGTTCTTTAAATAATTTTTTCAATATTTGATACTACATCAGAAGATCATTTTTCAGCTCCAAATCAAAGTTTCAATTCATCATGCCAGGAGCTCCACATTGCTCTTTCCTGCAAGTTTTTACATCATTATGGACCATATCAAATCTCGTGCTTCTCATCATGCTGCTACATTTTTCAAGAAATTTGTAGGTAGGTACAAGTATGATTCTTTTCCTTAGTTTCATTCAATTTCATTGAATGCTATGGATTTGTAGTTTTAAATGCACTTGAGTCATTTTCCCTAGTTCCTCCTATATTTCTAAGGGTAGCAAAAACAAAAAATTAGTTTCAGGGAAGGAAACCACCATTATCTACAATGAATACGCCATTACCCATCACAATCATTGTTTTACTCATCATCATTCTTGCCAATCCCCTACCATCCTTTCTCAACCCAAACCTTCATCCTTACATTTAAGCATTATCTCATCTTTAATTCTCTAGCTAGTTCCACTCTGACATCTCCTAACACCCAAGCATAAAAGGATCATTGGAACAGATTGTTGGAGATTGTTCAAAACTTGAAGATGGGTCCAATAATAGACCAAACCCCATGGAAATAAGTAAGTTCAGTTGTGCTTTTATTGACACTTTTTTTCTTATGGGAAATTAATATAAATAAACAATACATTGATAGTGTTATGAAGTCTACAATTTATAAAGAATATCATGCCTTCAGTTCATGGCATCTTTTTGAAGAGTAACGAGGATTATTTTCTGAACATAGCAAGCATCATGGAATGTTTGGTTTCTAAGTGATTACAATATTTGAAAAGGGTACAAAACCATAAGTAAATCTTCCCTAAAGACTAGTCCAGTCCTGTAGCATCTTGTAAGAAAACCTTATGATAATTTTTGGGGTGGCATTTATTCCTTCTGGGAGAAGATCAAAACCTTTTTCCTAGAAGTGGTAGAAGTCTTTTATCTCAGAAAGATAATGGATTCAATTGAATTTGGCACTTTGATCATTTTTCTTGTTACACAACGATTTTATGACATCACTTAGTCCGGTTCCATAACTTCTATTCAGTAGTAAAATTCATGCACCTTGGTTCAAATTGATAATAGCATGGAAGGTCTCCATTTTTGGGTTATAAAAGCAATTGCTGATCAGCATGTTTAGTCACATATCCATATTTTTCTATGCATATCATTCATCCCCATTTTGAAGGAAATATTGAGAATAAATACATTTAGATGGATGTATTGGTTCTTTCCTCGTGTTTTTATATATAACAAAATTACAACTCTTTGTCTAAGCCACAAAATATTATCCCATAGTTTCACGTTTGAGTTGAAAGGTCTCAAATTCAAGGAAATTATTGACATCTTTGAAATTGACAAACTCTCAAGATTCGGCATTCAAAACTTATTTATATTCCTTTCACTTCCAAAACTATGAACACAAAATATGGCAAAAGATAGAGATTGGAAATATGGGGATGTGATATTTAAGCCATATTGTAGAGGAGAACATAGCATAGATATGGAGGAGAAAACAATGGGATTTCTTTTTTTTTTATCATAAAATTTGTTGTCTCTTTATGTAAAGAATTAGTTTGGGTAATGAATGAAAGTTTTGGGGACATAGGAAATTTTCATGAGTGGTGTGATACTTATCCTCGTAGTTATGATTTTCTTCGTGCATTATGATTGTTCTATGATTACAAAGATGAAATAAATGGGTTGTAAATTAATAAACCAAAAGATGGAATTCTCTAACCTACCACTAGAGTATAGGTTCTGCAAATTTGGTGACTATCAAACGATCTTGGAGCATCTTGGATGTGCAGGCTGTAATGAATACTTGCTACAGAAATATAAGAAATTGGGTGTGGCATGGATTACATTTACATCACATACAAGACTATGGAAGAAATTAATATTCTCTTGGTAACTCCCCACTCAACATACATGTAGTAGTTTCAAGAGAGAAATAACAATTCACAGCACATCTATGGCAGCATTCAAGCATGTGGTATGGAATCATTATGCAGAAATATTAAGACAGTAGTGGAAACACATATATACTACCCATGTGTTCATATTTTGATGAGTAACAAAATACCTTAAATGGCCATCTCTTCATGCCTCGTGGTCTTATACAATTAATTTTAGCATAATTTTTTGGATTGGTTATGTACATGCAATTCAGGTTTGAAATTGATGAAGGCAATCCTATGACTTTCTTCTTTTACCTAAGGATAGGTAAATATTTAGTTTGGGGGAGGAGAGGGTCATTTTTATTATTTGCGGAAACTATATCATTCTTGGGAAAAAAAAGTTTTTAAGAGTTCATAATGATCCTACCTTCATGTTTAGAAAACGATGGAGAATACTTATGGCAACCTAAAGTGTAGAAATTGAATTGAAGATATCTCCCAAATGGTGAACTGGGTATTTCTAAAAATTGATGCAGATGTGAACTATGGTAAGAAAAAAAATACAGCAATTTTCAACTCAATCCAATGCATGGTTTTTGAGAAATCAAGCATAGTCATCTACAGCCATTTTCTCATTTTATTGAAAATCGTGAACAGCGTATCCATAAAAATAGTTGGAGATAAGCATTATGGTAAGAAGAAAAAAAAAAAAAAATTGAGGTTAATCCAATGCACGATTTTTGTTAAATTTCCCATAGTCACCTACAACCATTTTCTCATTTTCTCGAAAATTGTGACATGGGTTTTTCAATTTTTGTTTGGGAGAAGAATAATTGCATTCCTAACACCCCTGTAGAGTTTGGTAAAAAACCAATTTGTATTTTTGCATAAATCACAATTTTTTTAAAGTGGCAATCATTAGTCCATTTCCTACATATTCCGAGTCCAACTATAGATTGCTAGTCCATTGGATGTAAAACTTATTTCTTGCATTTTTTTCCATGAAAATGTCATTTTTTAAGAAATGTTGACATGAAAACTTGCTAAGGATGATACTTTATACTTCTAGGTGATAAAACACAATGGTTGTTGTTGGCCCGGGAAAGGAGCGTAGGGAAAAACTCACGCACACAACTAGAGAAGATATGTTGCACGTGCAATGGAGACAAGGGAAGATCACAAAAGAACCAAAGGACCCACACAGGAAGATTAGAGAGGTGTGCGGCATAGAAAAGGCAAGTGCAGAAAGCACGTAAATGATAAATGACTGAAAAGGGACAGGGCGTTCATGGGTGCGGAAGTCAGCTTAAGCCGATGGATGCCACATGAGTGGAAGCATGCTGTAAGTAAGGCCGTTATTGACTCATGTCAAGTCATGATCACCATAGTTGTAGCTTAGGGGGTGGCTAATGGTGATAGTTAACAAAATTCCTGTAAGAAGTCAAATCGATGTGGTCATGTAAACTAATATAAATAGGAAAGATTTAATAGTTAGAGGTTTGCTTTTTTTTAGTCGTAATTATGGAGTAGGTTTGAGAAAATGAGATTTGTATGGAGTTGTAGAGAGAAGATATAAGGGGAGGATAATCAAGAACCTGCAGGGGGTAGTCAAAGTTAGTGCAATAGGATAGCTCTGCTAGAGTGGCGTAGATGCTAGGAAGGTCGATCCAGGATGTGTGAGGATCTGTAGGTAGTAACAGTAGATTAGGAGGAATAAGATAGAGAGCATGAGAACCATAAGTATGAACTTAAAGACACATTTCAATATCATTTTTCATCCTGCAGACTGCAAGGTGCTATATCCTTTCTCATGCTAGATGGGTTTTCACGTTATCTCTTGTATTTGAATGAATGGGTGATGTGGTGAAGGTTTATGTGATTGATTACTATTTGCTTTCCGTATAATGTTGAATGTTGCTTGAGTCTCTGTTATTTTCTGCAATTGGTAGATGAATGAAAATAATGCATTATTGAAATGAATCTATATATATATCATTTTGTATGATTCCTATTATGAATCCTAACTTAAGTTGTAGAGCCAATTTATGTGAATTAGCTGCGCTGCACGAGTTGCGCCAGCTGTGAGGTGGAAAGGAAGGTCCAATCACGCGCAATGACTTATGTTTGTGCTCGTCTCACAGAACTAACCTGATTGTCCATCCATCCTATTGCCTTTGTTGATCTCCTTGGCTACGATCCAAGGGACCATACTCCCTCGACAATCACAAAAACATCGTTTCGATGGTTACCCATCTAGGAGATATCTCAAGTGAGACTGTGCCTGCTTTGTAGGTGTTTCTGATAGTGCTTGTTCTATCGGGCCGGTATCTTGGGTAGTTGTTGGACCAGTGGGCTGCTCAGAACCTGGGTCACGTGAGTGGGGAAAAGTGCCCAAAAAATGGTTCCGTTATCGGGACCCTTTTATTAAATTGGGGGAGATGTTGTATCAACCAATTGAGAATGATATAGCAGACTAGCTAGATTCTAAAATGTTGGTGATCGCATAAGAAGAGAGCATAGGAAAATGGGTGGGGAGACTATCATAGTGATTGGGTCGCATAGTCTATATGAGGCAGTTATTCTTTGCAAGATATAGGAGTAATATATAAGGTAGTAAGAAGAGATGTTCCCTAGAAGTTCTGAGGACAAGTTAGACACTGGATTCTTGAGAAGTGAAAGGAGGTTCCAGTCAAGGAAGAGGAAAAAGGTAGTAGGAGGTAGGAGGGCCTATAGCTTTCCCAGGGAGGGTGAATATGGATGGGAGTCATACCTAAATGAAGGATTTTGTGATGAAAAGGAGGAGTATATCCTGGTTTCTGAGAGATCAGAATCGGGAGAGTCTACAGAATCACCAAGAATAGGACGTGACTACGGTATTCCAAAGAGATCCCATAGAGTGAGACCTTGAAGTTATTCACCTTAACCACTTGAGAACACTAGCAGTCCTAGTGTCATGACTGGTGTGCAAAGAATCCCATTAGTGATCCCAGTAAATCCTGTAAATCCAGTGAACAATATTAGTGCCACCCTAATGGCGGGGATAGAGGTTAGACTACCCACCTTTAATGGGAATGGAACATAAAACCCAGAAAAACATTGGTTTCTTTGTGAAGGTGTCTGGATGGTACGTTTAGTAAATAATTCCAATATAAAGAAGGCACATCTGATCGTGACCTTAATGGATCATGCCCTGGATTGGTTCATGAAATTTTGTGCCACACCAGCTAGAACCCCCCAGAAGACTCTTGAAAAAATTCAGCGAGAACAGATCTCATATTTCTGAAATCCCCAATCGGAGTGCCAATGTATTAGTGAGATCAAGGAGATTAAGTAGGGTCCAATAGAAATGGTATGGGAATTTGACCAGCAGTTCAAAATGGTGATGACCAAGGTTAGCTTCCAGATGTCAGACGTGTAGCATAAAGAGTGGTTTATTGCTATGCTACTGCCACATATAAGAGGACCACTCATGCAGCAAAAGATCGCAATGCAAACAGAGGCATTGGAGCTAGAAATGAAGCTATAGGATTCACCTATCAGGGATGGTGCCACAAGAATGATACAGATTCAGTCTCAGTTGGATAATCTAACTATTCAACCTCAAGATATGAAAAGGGGAAAGGAAGCACATGAATATCTCTGGTGTGAGTGATGTCGGGCCAATGGACATACCAAAGATGAATGCCTGGCATATGAACTACATCTCACCCGGTGGGTAAAACACATTGAATAGTTAAGGGTTTTCTTGGTGCACTATCTTCCAAACATGAGGACACCTGGATGTAGATTTCCTATTCATGCACAAGACGGTGTGTACACCAACCAATCTATATTGTAAATTTTGTAAATTTGTAGGCCATGATGAAAAGGATTGTAGGGCCAACCAACTCATGAGGGAAAAAATGGTAGATTCATATTTGATGAATACTGAGGAGAAATTAAAGATTGAACAAACTCTTCCTCAGTTCTAGACTACACCTCAGTTTCAGGCTGCACTGTAATTCCCACCTCCGCAGCAGTTTTAGATGGCACCAGAGTTTCAGAATATGGCCCCATATAATTTATACCAAAATCAGTACCAGCAACCACAATACCTATTACAACCACCTCAAAGGGGGGGTGGCAATTACAAGGGCCAAGGAGGAGGAGTATTTGGCCAAGGAAGAGGCCCAGTGGTATGTTACAATTGTGGAGTACCGGGACATTATACTAGGGACTGCCCAGAACCTACGAGGAATTGCTCATATTATAGGCAGGATCAAAATGTGGAGCAATGCCCATAGCTCATCGATCGATGGAAATCTTGGATGGTTGGAGCATCCAACCCGGTACCAAACCCTGCATCGAATGCTCCCAACCCGAACGCTAATAACAACATACATATGATAGTCTCCAAACCAGGAGAACCAAATGTGGTAGTGGTAACAATGGGAGGTGCTACAATAGAGGAAGACCAAGCTATGTAGACAGAACCTACAATGCATGTGCAACCCCTGGTGCGACCTGCCACAAAGAAGAAAGCACCACTTGACGTTCAAGAACATAAGTGCATATTCATGGATGTGTGCCTAGAGTTCGTCGGTCTAGAGTAGCCATCTACCTTCGAATAAGTGAAAGATATGCCTGAGAGATTCCAGAAGATATTTGAACAATGGATTGCAGACAAGTATGCAGATAAGATTAGTAAACTTAAACCTTTCTTGTCAAGTTGTTTTGCACTAATCAAGGATAAGGAAGCGCTTGAAGAACTAGAAGCACTCATCGAAACACTTCCGGAGGGAGACCCTCTACCAAAGAAGGTTAACAGTATCAAGACCAAGCTCAAGACAAGACGCAAACTCAGGATGATGGCTCAAATTGGTGATTATGATATGGACTATATCATCCTCGACCTAGGATTTGATGTTAACATTTTAACACACCAGACGTGGGAGATAATTGGAAATCCACCCTTATAATGGTCCTTAATTCAATTTAGGATTGAAAATCAAGTAAAGTTCCTCCTTGTTGGTAGACTAAGTCATGTTCAAGTGGATATTGAAGGATTATGCACTTTTACAGAATTTCGAAGTCATAGATATAGTAGACGATACCACCCCATATCCAGCACTTCTTGGGATTGATTGGGCAATGGAAAACCAAACGATCATAAATTTCAAAAGAAGGATCCTATCATTTGAATATGATGAGATGTGGGTCATTGCACCCCTTAACCCACTAGAAGGACCAAGGTACATTGAACCAGTGTTTAACAAAGGGCATGGTGATCACCTTGACACCATCTACAATATAACCGCCCTTCGAGAAGACTATATTAATCCTACTGCAGACATTAACCTAAGTTGGAAATGTGAGCATTCATGTACATCAGACTCAGGAGAGGCAATGGATAACTGGCAGAACTTATTACATGAAGTCTCATCGAGAAAATGTGTCAAGATAACTAAGTCTGTCAGGCGGGTAGGAACTCAGTCACGACCGCTGCCCACATATGAAGGACTTCCTAACTTGGCAGCATTCTTGAATAAATTTGAAGAACTGGTAACAGAGCTGCAACCACTTTTTACACTAGAATTTGCATTGAAATCTATGCCCACGCGATGGTGGGGTATGCATAAGAACACCGTAACTGAATGGCCGCAATGCAGAAGGATGCTAGAAGTAAGGTTTGGGGAGGAAATTACAACTGTAACAAAAATATATACGAGGTTATTAGACCCTTTTGAACACTTAGAATAGTGTTCCATAGCATTCTCAAGCTACGCTCGCCAGGAATGGGTTCACCATTTCATCCATACTCTTGAGATGGCACCACAAGGCTGGTATGCATCTACAGAGTTGTGCTAGGAAACAAGGGAATGGGAAGAAGTTGTGTAGAAATTCACTTACACATTCCAGTTGATGGATGAGCAACTGACAATTGATATTGCGCTGAAAACTATTAAGGAGAAAATATTCACTGAGATCCCACTGGATAGTGTGTATTCTCAAACTTGTGTTGCGCATTTCCACCAATGCTATGAGATAGTTCAACATTGGATGACATGCTATAATCTCTCTGGAGACCCAAACAATGATCCGACCAGCATCAATATTCCAGAATCAGAAGGATTATGTGAGGTAGAAGGAAACAACATTTCCAGTGAGCAGTTCGTTAAGCCACTAAATATTAAAAAGGTTAACATTGGATTGGAGGACAATCCAAAATTTTCCAAAATTGGAGACTACTGGGATGAAGAAATAGTAGCTAAAGTCACCGATCTATTACATGAATTTAAGGACCTATTCCTGAAAAATTTCATGGAAATGATGGGGATAGTAGGGGATTTGGATGAAATGAAAATTCCACTCAAACCTGATGCAATACCAGTGAAACAACAGCCATACAAATTAAATCCACGTTATAAGGAGAAAGTAAAAGAAGAACTAGATCGCATGTTGGAGGAAGGAATTATTGAACCAGTTGAAGAGTCGGAATGGATAAGCCCCATAGTCATTCAGGACAAGAAGGAAATAGGTGAAGTCAGAATCTGTGTCAACCTAAGGAAACTAAATGATGCCTGCTTACATGATCCATTCCCTACACCATTTAGGGATGAAGTTTTGGAAAGCATTGGTGAAAAAGAAATGTACTCATTCACAGACAGGTTCTCGGGATACCATCAGGTCCGAATTGTGCAAGAAGATAGACACAAGAAAATATTTGTAATAGAATGGGGATGCTACTAATACATGGTAATGCCCTTTGGCCTTAAAAACGCCCCTGCTATTTTTTCTAGAATAGTAGTCTCTTCTTTCAAAGATTTCATTCATAAGTTTGTTTAAGTATACTTTGATGACTGGATGGTCTTTGTTCTAGTAAGAGACCATATTGAAAATTTGCGCATGATGCTAGAAATATGTCGCCAGTATCAAATTGTGTTGAACTTGAGAAAATGTATATTCTATGCACCATTCGGTCTACTATTGGGCCACATAGTATGCTGCGATGGGATCCTGGTCGATCCCGTGAAGGTAGCAATTATCCTGGACTTACCTCTGCCAACTTCGATCACACAACTCAGGCCCACATTGGGACATACTAGGAATTATTGGAAATTCATAAGAGGGTATGCATACATAAATGCCCCAATGGCGAAACTGCTAAAAAAAGATGCCAAATTTGAGTGGAATGGAAACTGTCAAGAGAGCTTGGATAAGCTGAAGGGTAAAATGGCTACTGCACCAATATCAATATTTACAGATTGGAAAAAATAATTCCATGTACATGTTGATGCATCATTGATTGCACTTGGTATAGTTCTAACCCAACCAAGAGATGGCGCAATTGACCACCCGATCTCATTTTCAAGTAGGAAACTATCAACGACAGAGAAAAATTATACCATAACTGAAAGAGAAGAGCTTGCAATGGTATATGCGCTACAAAAATTTAGACATTATCTATTGGGTGGACACTTCAAAATGTTCACTGACCATTCTATGCTAAATTACATGGTCAATAAGCCAATGTTAGGGGGAGGATCTGCCGGTGGCTCCTACTATTTCAAGAATTTGACTTTGAAGTCATTGTGAAGCCAGGATGACTAAATGTTGGGCCTAACCACTTATCGCGAATTGAAATTGGGGAGGAACCCACCAGCCCAGAGGACAATTTATCGAATGTGCAGCTATTTGTTATAGATGTTGTTGATAAACAATTTGATGCTACTATAAACTTACTAAATATAGGATACGCACCTTAAGACTATTCGACATGGAAAAATAAATAGCTAGTTGTCAAGGCCTCAAACTACACGCTAATTGCGGGACAACTCTATAAGTTGGGACTAGATGAAACACTGTGAATATGCATCTTTGATCATGAAAGACAATGGGTAATGGCAGAAGCGCATGCGGGTGTGTTAGGATGACACTATGCCGAGAAAGCAACAGTGCACAAGATTTTGCAAGCTGGACTCTGGTGGCCAAAGGTACATATGGATACAAGGAAATACTGTTGCAATTGTGATAAGTGTAAAAGAATAGGGAAACCATCACGACGTGATGAAATGCCACTTACACCACAAATTACACTACAGGCCTTTGATAAATAGGTAGTGGATTTTGTTGGCCTTATCGGTCCGCCAGGAAAATGGACTGGTGTGTGTTATATCATCACTGCTACCGATTACTTGACAAGATGGGTAGAGGAAGCACTTGTAAAATACTGTACTACTACAACTTCGGCCAAATTCTTGTTTGAGAATGTCGTCACAATATTTGGTTATCCCAAGATCCTAATCAGCAACCAAGGTATGCATTTTGTAAATAAGATAATTGTTGAACTGACTGCAGAATTCCAAATCCAACACAAGAAAACAACTCCCTACCATGCTCAAGAAAATGGAACTGCTGAGGCATTCAACAAGGTACTGAAGAATGCGTTGACCAAAGTATGCGATGTGCACAGAGATGACTGGGACCAGAAAGTATCAGTGATATTATGGGCCTATAGAACAACATGCAAATGACTAACTGGATACACCCCTTTTTGTTTTGTTTATGGACAAGAAGCAGTCATGCCCGTCGAATACATTGTCTCAAGCCTATGAATTGCTATGATAATAGAGATAACAAATACCAGTGTTGTAGAAGAAAGGTTGGCGTGGCTGGTTCAAATGGAAGAAGAACGTTTTATTGCAGGCTTCCATCAAAATGTCGAAAAGTAGCGGTAGAAAGCTTGGCATGACCGCCACATCACAACAAAGTAGTTCAAGGTTGGTGGACTTGTTCTGATGTATGATAGTAAGTTTCTCAAGCATTTGGGTAATCTCAAAACGCACTAGTTAGGTCCATATGTAGTTGCGTACATTACTGAAGCAGGTGCAGTAAAACTACATAAGCTGGATGGAACACCGGTGGTGGGCATGATCAATGGAAGTTGATTAAAAACCTATCACGATGACTATGGCATGGTCCCATAAGGTCGTGATGCATTAAAAAAAATTAGAAAAGGTAGCTGGATGAAAGTGATAGATAGCTAGCAAGCACTGACAGCCAGTGAGGGCATGGGAAATTAGAAAAAGATCCGGCACCACTAAATGTTTAGTAGCATTAAAGAGACAAGTCTGAGGAGAAGGGTGGCGGTATTTTTAGTCCCATCTAGTATATTACCCTTAACTGCCTTGACAAGTGCATAATGGATTTTAAGCGTGCAAAGGATGATCCCATGTGATCCACTAGAGGGTTATTCACTCTATGTAGTCAGCTTAAAGACTCATGGACTATAAAAATTCCTTACCTTCTGTCATATAACCTTTGCATTACTTTGACAATCCAGCGAACCAAAGAGCCGATCCCACTGAACAGACCAAACCAAACTTTAGAGCCGAAGCCCTTACTCATTAAAATATTTCAGCAATAGTGAGGCCTCTAGTGAGGACATCTATGAACTGGTTCGGCCACCCAAGAAGATGAAGAAGATGTAGGCAAATCCAAAATTAGTACTGAGATAGAAGACTGTGAAAAAACCACCGCATATTCTACCGCATCCATCGCAAGCAGGGAGTCAGCTCATGTAGCTAACTACCTCTTGACCTCTAGTGCAACCACCCAGAGCCCAAGTTTTTGTTGCCATGCACCCTTTGACTACAAACCCCCATAGTTCCTTCGGCCCTGTAGAAAAAATACCCAAAGCCCAAAGAGCCAACCCGATTCAGCCACCATCACCTGAATCAGAGCTCACTGAAGAAGAGAAGAACTTATTGCCTCCCTATGTATCACCCAGGAGGCCAGGTGCCATACTAGTAATGGTGAACATTCCGGAATTATTAGAAGAACCCGCTATTCTAGATGGCATCACAAAACCACAAGATTCCATCATGACCAAGCTTCAGGTATTAAATTTTGAAGACTACGACACTCGAAAGCAAGAAATATCTAGAGTTCAATTCATGGTCATAAAATTCAGTCAACCGCTGAATGCAGATGTTGTCTCTTCAATAGAGTATGCACGTGGATTGGAGAAGTCTGGTATATTAAACCTACTCCTTATGATCCATTTCGCCCACTCTGGGCTAGTTGGAATGTATGTCAAGTAGTTGCTCATGTGCTTCCATGGTGGCTACCTTTGGCTGAAAAAACCATATGAGGTGATAGTGGACCTGATTTCGGCCATTATAGGTCTACCACGGCATGGAATCGACCCGGACCCATACTTACATAATGAGGGGGAAAATCTAGACAAAAATGATATGAAGAATAAGTACCAGCTCCTCTGTGGTGGAAAGGGTTTTCTCATGAACTCCATCAAGGATAGTGTTGTACAGGCAGTAGAAAAGATCTTGTGTAGCAAGGTCCTGCGCAAAATGAGGTCGGCTGAGTGCACGGCCGAAATAGTAGAACTTGTAGAAAAGTGTGCACAAGGTGTGCACATTAACTAGTCCTAGTTCCTCTTGAACGAACTGATGAACGATGCATGAGAAGCACAGGAACAACCCACAGCTAAGTTCCACTTCTCCTGGCTTTTAATTTTAATTTCATTTGTAATATGGGCTCCACCACTGGATTATAAACCTATAGATATCCCCATAGAGATCCTCGATAGGCCTTATGAAAACCTCTTCGACCATAAGGACAACAAGCGCAAGACTGATGCTAGAATTACATTTTTCCTACTAGAATAAAGGCTTCAAAAAATCGTGTGCATGTAGTATCAGCTGAACTCTGCAACAGTTGTGAAGTATTCGTTCATTCAATTCCATGCAACGCCACACAACATCATCCTGCACCCGCGTGGGTACCCCAAGAAGCAAGCACTTCCGACATTCCTCATCCTCAGGGATGTGGATATCGATCGAGAAATTCAAGATTGGCCTGAGGAATGGCTCACCCATCATGAGGAGGTGCCTGTAGGACATCAAGTGTCATAGTGGGATCCACAAAAGAACCCAAACCAATGTGGTACCAATACCAATACGCAAGAGAACCAGGATGGCTCCCAAGAAGATGAAGTGAAAGATGAGCGAGACCTACCCAATGCCGACCTCGATGACCCCACTATGAAAGAGGAGTTGAGCATCGTATGAGCAAGAAAAAAAAAGGGGCAAGTAGCCCATGTAAGAGGAGGAAGATGAAGATGCATTAAGCTTCCCACATAGCAAGAAGAAGAAGGTTAATCAGCCCCATGTTAGGGACATAGCAGATGAGGTACCTGACCCTTCTTTGTGATGCGATTGCCAAAGTAATCGAGAAAACTTTGGGAAAGCTTGTGACTGGGAAAACCAATTGGACGGAATCCATCACCACAAAGGTTAATAAAATTGCACAGACTATCACAAAAGTACAAGACACCATGCATGTTGAAACCTATGCTGTAATCCAAGCAGACACCTTAGCGATTCCAATAATGATCCCTCCCCTAAGAATAGAAATGCCTGCAGAGGCATTGTCTAAAAAAGGCAAAGAAAGCAAGGCAAGTATCCATAACTTGGACACATTAATTTTAAATTTTTCAAAGTTAACCTTGCCACATATATACTCTATTCAGCATGCTACTGCCACATAAATTACAATACAAGAAAATGCAGTTGCATATCAAGCAGCGAAGGCAACGAGGAAAGAAAGAAAGCAGAAGAAAGTTAACAACTGCCAGTGGGTAGACCTGGAAGCCCAATCATAGAGGCAGGATTTGTTGGAACAAGTAATAAAGGAGGCAGCTACACAGCTCTTAGACGAGGAGGCAGAGATTGAGGTAGAACTTATGCATCAATTGAGACATCTATCCAAATTGGCTGCATACCTCCAGAAGCAGATCCAGGAGATGAAAACCAACCCGTAGCCCGGCACGCCCCCTAAAGTACTACAGTAAAGGCAGCATTTGGAAACTCAAGCTATTGTTCGGTTTAGGAAAGCTAAGAACATATGTGTAGAAATAATGGAAGCAATTACTGTAACATGGGAATAGCTCATCAATGATGAGATTGTAGAATGACTTGCTGAAAAGCGCAGCAAGAAGATTTACAAATCTTGGCACCGAAGACCAAGATTAAGAAGCTACCAACGAAGGATAAAATCGCTAAGGGAACTAAGCTTAAGGAGTTCCTCAATAAGGCAAGAACCCTGTGTGACTAATAAAGCATGCACAACAAGGAAATGGCTGAGCAATAAGCTAAGGCTAAAAGGAGAACATAGTTAATTCAGTCGGTCTAGCAGTGAATCCACAAGTTCATTCACGCACTGGCTAGTACCTCATTGGAACATCCTAGAAGCGGCAGAGTGCAGGAACTTGAGCAGCAGGCTAATGAAGCTTGTCGAGAGATAGAATAGATTACTCCTATTCTGGCCTAGTTCCAACAAAACATTAGTAGTATAGAACAGCTTGTAGAGAAATATATACCTGCAGTGGTGAGCATAGAAGAACTAAGAGAAGAAGCAAGAGAAGAAGAGAAAAACACAAATAAAGATGCATGAGAAGATGAAGCAAAACATGAGGAGTGCCATCAAGAAGGCCCAGACTAGACATAGTACAAACCTGTGGGAATAGACTTATCAAAACAAACTGAAGAGGAAGTTGTGTAAGCCCAAGTCTATGCTAAAACAAAAAAGGCACGCAAGGAACAAAATACGCAAGCCAGGAAATAGAAGAAACTGTGCAAAAAAAAAAGAGGATATATATATAGGAATATAGTTTCGAAAAAGATGCACCGTAGGTGGCACCCATTGTATGACCCTTGCTTTGTGGCTCGAGATGAGCCACGGGTGAGTTTTGGGGGCCTGTTGGTCCAAGAAAGGAGCATAGGGAAAAAACTCGTGCACACAACCAAAGAAGATATGCCGCCTGTGCGATGGAGACAAGCGAATATCATGAAGGAACCAAAGGACCTGCATAGGAAGATCAGAGATGTGTGTGGTGTAGGAAAGGAAAGCACAGAAACCATGCAAATGATAAATGCCTAGAAAGTGATAGGGCAGTCATGAGTGCAGAAGTAGGATTAAGTTGACGGATGCCACACGAGTGGAAGCATGCTTTAAGTAAGGTCGTTGGTGCCTCGTGTCAAGTCATGATCACCACAACTGTAGCCTTGGGGGTGACTGATGGTGATAGTTAACAGACTTCCTATAAGCAGTTGACCCAGTGAGGTCATGTAAAATAATATGAATAGGAGAGATTTAATAGTTAGAGGTTTTCTTTTTGTTAGTCGTAATTATGGAGTAGGTTTGACAAGAAAAGATTTGTATGTAGTTGCAAAGAGAATATCTAAGGGGAGGATAATCAGGAAGCTGCAGGGGGCAGCCAAAGTTTGTGAAATAGGGGAACTCTAATAGAGTGGCATAGATGCTAGGAAGGTCGATCCAGGTTGTGTGAGGATATGTAGGTAGTAATAGTAGATTAGGAGGAATAAGAAAAAGAGCATGAGAACCATAAGTCTAAACTTAAAGACACATTTCAAGATCAGTCTGCATCCCACAGACTGCAAGGTGCTATATTCTTTCTCATGCTAGATGAAGAGTACCTTGGTAGTTTTTCCCATATGGGTTTCCACGTTATCTCTTGTGTTTGAATGAATGGGTGATGTGATGAATTTTTATGTGATTGATTACTATTTTCTTTCCATATAATTTTGAATGTTTCTTGAGTATGTTAATTTTTGAATGAACGGAATGCATTGTTGAAATGAATCTGTATATATATATATCATTCTGTATGATTCCTATTATGAATCCTGACTTAAGTTGTAGAGCCTATTGATGTGAATCAGCTGCATCGCATGAGTTACGCCAGCTGCGAGGTGGAAAGGAAGGTCTAGTAACACATGATGACATATGTTTGTGCTTGGTCATGTAGAATTGATCTCATTGTCCAGCCATCCTATTTCCTTCACTGAGCTCCTTGGCTGCGAGCCAAGGGACCATACTCCCTTGACAATTGCGGAAACATGATTCCGGTGGTTACCCATCTATGAGATATCTTGGGTGAGACTGTTCCTACTTCGTAGGTGTTTCTGATGGGGCTTGCTCTATAGGGCCAGTATCTCGGGTAGTTGTTGGATCGGTGGACTATGTAGAACCTTGGTCACGCGAGTGGGGAAAAGTGCCCAACAGTTGTGGCTTGACGTTGATGATGAATTTTGAGGTATGCATTAAAAAAATAAAAAGAAAAAGAGAACATCATTCATTCAGCTTGGTTGAAACAAGGTTGCATGAGGACATGCAACATTTTCAGTTTGGGGGAGATGACGAACCTTGGATTTGACATAATTTTATCATCATTTCACATTATCCATAATCCATTTTTCTTTTTTATATTCATGCATGAATCCCTTCTTATGCTCATATACGGGTTTTTATGCTCAAGTTATTTTTCCATTAGATGTCCTAGTAATTCATTTGATTTTTTACTAACATTGAGGGAATTAGTGTACTATGTATTTACTCCAAACATTAAATCATATGTTGGAATAAACTAAAATATATTTGAGGGAGTCTTGTAGCAGCTGCAAAAACTATACAGGAAACTATGGAAACTATACAGGTAGTTGCAGAAACTCTATAGGTAGTTGTGGAAACTCTACAGGTAGTTGCGGAAACTTTGTATGCAGTTGTAGAAACTCTGCAGGTAGCTACAAAACCTTTGCAGAACCTACTAGTTGTGGAACCTCTATAGAACCTACCAGTTGTGGAAACTCTTATAGAAGCTATAGAAAGTCAATAATTCAAATTTGCCTTCAACCACCAAATTTGGAGAAAGATATTCATTAGGAGTAATGGATTTTTATAAATCCATTATTTCTATTATTGTTATATGCCTCAAATCATGATGTTAAATTAAACTTAGTAAATGGATGTGGATATGAGTGCATATTTGGATTTTCAACAAATATTTGAAGATATATATTAAATACATGCTGGACCTAAGAAGTCAAAAGTTGTTAGGAGACACCTAGGATAAGTTTCGATTATTTTATTATAGTCTGTCTCCCTAAATATGAATCTGACTTCAAAGGTATTCTAAATAGCATGAAGTTAACAAAGATATTGGAACTAGTTTTGAATTAGTTTTTGAGATCCAAATTTTAGGAAATTTTTGAGGATATTTTGGATCCTAATTTATTATTTGTTATGGAGAGCACATGTATAAATAATATCTCATTTTCCATTACAAGGGGAGGACTCTTAGATCATTAGTCCAAATAATGATGGGATAATGTTATAATTTCATTTTGATTCAATATAGATCTTAACTTTATAATTTTGTAATATGATTTTATTTATTTTATGTTGATGTAGTTTTACTTCATTTCTTGATTTTTATTTCTTATTATGTGTGAAGTTTATTTCTGCAATTATATTTTAATCCATAGATTAGCAATTTAAATGTTTATTTTATAATGAATGTGCTTAGTGCAATAATGTTATTTACTACATTGGATAATAAAGAGTAACTTGTATTTGGAAAGGATAGCTTTTATATTTTACTTCTGCAATGTACCTTTTCTTTAAGTGTGGTGTGAACCTAGATTTAGAATTTACTTTGTTGTTGAGTGTGACGTAGTTTTATAATTTACATTTCCACAAAGTGTGATTTAGTTTCAGAATTTACTTTTTTTGGAAAGTGTGATTTAGTTTAGGATTTACTTTTCCCGCAAAGTGTGAATTAGTTTAGAATTTACGTTTCCCGTAAAATTGTTTAGTTGGCTAGTTCCTTGCCAAGATTATGTAACTATTCATACCATTGTTTGTAAGTAAGGTTATTGAACTACAACATCACAGTAGATAAACCAACGTAATACGATATTGTGGTTTTCACATACAGTGCACAAAAACTCGCAAGTTCTCAATGAACCTCGGGTTGAAAATTAATGCCCACTTCTTATTTCTTTTCTAAGTAATTAGAAGGCAATTAAAAAGCCTGTCACATTGAATGGTCATTTTATAATTCAAATTTGAAGTTATCCTTTCTTGGATTAATGCATATGGCATTGCGTGACTTCTTCTTCTCTATGGATACCTTTTTATGAAACCATCTCTCACATGGCACAACTAAATACCATATTGCATGTATTATTCAATTCCCATTTCATATGCTTGGATAATTTCCTACCTATACATATCTATGATTTTTTGAATTGTACAATTCTTAGGATCGTAGTTGGTCACTGATTCTTGGTTGATCATTGTCTCCAATTGTCGGTTGTAAGTCATTCATGTCATCTAAATATTGGTAAGAGTAATATTCATTACTCAATTGTTCTTAGTGGCATAACACTAATACAAAAATGATTTATTTTATTATCTTTCCATCTCTTATGATTTATTGAAAACCATTTTATAAGACTGGACTTTTTGCCTCACATGCATTCTTTAATAAAAGGTGTTAAATTAAATGAATAAGTTCCATCTCATGGGGATTTGTTGAATTCTTGAGGCTATCATTTGATCACGCCACTACTTACACTTGGTTATCCACATAAGATTGGTGAAGGGTATACCTTATTTAAAGGGATTCAAGTTGGAGGGGATTTCAAAATACATAGGGAACTATCATAACAAGGATAATTTTAGTGTACATGATCAACTTAATATTGCATTCACAAATCAATTGTACTTGTTGTTTTGTGTTTTTGTTGGCTGGAAACAAAGCACTACTAATTTTGTGTGGACATAAATCCAAACACCATGTACTCAAAAAACACGATCCTAGGAGTTATAGATATGAAGACAAAGTATTCATATATTTTGGGATTTTATAGTATCTAATTATTGCATTATTAGATAGTTTTTGTGTGTAGGTTACATCAAATATAGGGCCATATTTGTAATCTTGAAGAGTGTTGTGGATGTGTTTACACTCGTAATTGTTTGAGAAACATAGGCTTAATATCCATCTTGAAGACCAAATATCTCTATATGACACTAAGAAAAAATACTAGAAGATATTTCTACACGGTATCTATGTTGGTGAAGTGTGTGAGATATGAAGCCCGTGTTTACATACCATAAGGTATTAGATCAGTTGAATCCTTGATCATGAGGAAATTACCATAAATTTTTAGACATAAGCTTGGGAAAATCTATAAAAAGAGAGAAGTTGGAGGATCTAAGAGACTTCAATAAGCAAATCCAAGAGAAAAGTCAGTATTTGAGGCATAAAGCATATGGGTTGGAAAAAGAACTTTTCAAATGATAGGAATCCTTCATCACCATGAGGGTAGAATTAGACAAGACAAGATTGTTTCTCTTGCAATTCGGGGATAGATCCAATCTGATGGTGGGTTGGTAGGAGGATAGGCTCACTTAGATGGTTAATTTACTATAGGATGGGATCACTCATATGATTTTAAAATTGAGCACATTTTTCTTGGATCAAGACACAAATCACAAAATAGATTAGACAATTTTACTCAGAATTGAAGAATGAAACAGTGCAAAAAATGGCTTGCAGTTGTGAATGCTTTCATTAATCAAAAGTAATTGGATAGTTAATTACAAATCAATACACTGGTATTAATAACTAGTCAATTTGAATGAATGAGAGTGGAATTTGATTTGATTGAATCTACTTGACTGAATGGTTAACTAGACATGTCTAAATCACTATCGGAGTTCAACAACCCAACTCAAGTGTTTAATTCAGTCTTAATTATCAGTTAACTAGTCTAACTAACTATGGTAGGTGAGAAAATGTGCCTCACCCACATGCATCCATGCATAGCTAGAGCTAACTAAATAGAACTGAATGTAACTTACTTCTAATTGAGCTTGACTAGTCACCAACTGAACTCAACTGAAGGAGGTTGGTGTCGACACACCTAGTGGCTCCTAAATTGTAGGGATTGGTCTAGGAGGATGTTAAACTGATGCATGCAAGTGCAGTCAGTGGAAGATAGCCTAAATTAGTGTTCCCCGTGTTGATGTAATTGTAACTTCGGAATGTATTCACTTGTATTTCTTATCTATTGTAACACGATGTTTATTCCGGGATGTTATCATGTTATGTCACACCCCGATTTTCCTATCGTGAGAATCAATAATGTAAACAAGTCATGTCAAGTCATAGTGGATAACTGTTCAATTGTCTAAGGGTTAAAGTCCCCGCAGTTCTGGGGAACTAGGGTTATTAGACTCTCCAAGTAGAGGTCGGCCCTAGTAGGGTTTTAGTCATGTCGAGATTAGTATAAATAGAGATTTGGACTCTCTATTTAGAACACATCACTCACACACTCAAGTGTAGCGCATAGTTGAGGAAGGAGAAGACACTAGGGCTAGACAAGAAGAATATTACTGTTGTCAAGAGTGCATCTTATTGTTTTGGGGTTTAACCTTTTGCGTTGATTCTATCTCTAAGGAAGTTGCAGGGTTTTCTCCATCTATGGTTTCCCCGATGAAAAACATTGTGTTCATTGTCTCTTGTGTTTGATTGTTGTACTTATTGTTCTCTCAGTAAAGATACTAACATAATGCTAGCTTGAATGTTGAAAAACTAACATGGTATTAGAGCTAACTTGAAAACAAGACACTGTGCAGTTGCAGGAACTAGGGATTCCTACTTTGTGGATCTCTCTCCACATATTTTCAGCAAAAGTAAGGTGGAATAACTCTCCTCCTTAGGGCGCATCTTTCTGTCGAAGCAGAATCCAATTCTGAGGTTTTTCAGTTTTGGACCTGTCACTACTACCAGAAATTAGGGCTTTTCACAGAAGAGGAATTTTTCAATGATCCCAGGCCTGGCTTGATATCCTCCCCAAAATCGAATTTAGGGACAAATTTCAAGGCATTTCAGTGGACAAAACTCCAGAAAAGAAAAACCCTAATTTTCTCCTGAACCAGCTCTGCAGGATTCCAGCTCAAGTTTTAGATCCGACATCTTGACCCTGGTAAGATCTAAAATCTTTTGTATTTCCATTTGAGGTTCTCAGTTCACATGTCTCATCATACCAAGCTTGATGAAAATATTGAGGGAGCTGATAACTTCTGAGCTTGGAAGTATAGGATCTCCCTAGTCCTGGAAGAGAATGAGTTGGACTCCTACATCCATGAGGAGGTTCCAGTTCCAGAGGGAGATGGGGATAAGGCCTTGCATAAGAAGAATTTGGTTATGGAAAAGAGGATCATTGCTGATTCTATCAAGGATCACCTTATCCCATAGGTGTCCTCTCTCAAGACACCTAAAGCTATGTTTGATGCCCTAACCAAATTGTTTGAAGGGAAGAACATAAACCGAAAGATGACTTGAAGAAACCAACTGAAGAATGTGAAGATTTAGAATGCAGAAACAATCCATTCTTACTTCACAAGAGTTTCTTAGATAAAAGAACAACTAGAAGCAGTTGATGAAGAAGTGGAAAATGCAGAGATTGTGATGACAACACCGAATGGCCTTCCTAGGTCATGGGATTCTTTCATCGAAGGAATCTATGCTAGAAATAAGTTAGTCAAGTTCAGCAGAATATGGGAAGAGTGCTTGCAAGAAGAAGCTCAAATAGAAGCTCGAGAAGAAAATATGGGAAGTGAAGATCAAGCTCTCACGGTACACTCCAAATCACATTCCAAGTTAACCAAAAGAAGATCTCATAGCTCCAGAGGTAAGTAGTCTCACAAAGATAACACTAGAAAATATTTATCTAGGATCATATGTTATACATGTGATGAAGCAAGACACTATGCAAGGAACTATCCTAAGAAAAAAAAACTAATGAAGAGGAGAAACAAAAGAAGACATCATGCTCATGCTGCAGAGGATGATGAACCATCCAAGAAGAGATCCAGGAATGAAAGTGAAGATTCTTCAAGCGAGGATGAATATGTTCTGATCTCCGCTCTCACAGGTATCATTACCCATGGAAGTGATCATTGTCTTATAGAGAGTGGGGCTTCAAAACATATGACTAGATTCAAGGAATCCTTTGTGAGACTGTAAGAACATGAATCACCTCAGAAGGTGAAGCTAGGAGATGACTACCAATATCCAATAAAAGGTAGTGGGGAATCTTCCTATAAGCTAGACTCTGGAAAGTCTCTAACAATGAAAGAAGTATTGTTTGTGCCAGGACTCAAGAATAACCTTCTCTCCATATCAACATTAGATGCAAAAGGAATGCGGGTTGCATTCATAGATGGTCAAGTCATCATGTGGCCAAAAGGAAAGACTATCGATGATGCAGTAGTGATTGGAGAACAAGAAGGAGGTTTGTACAACTTGAGGGGCCATCCAAAACAAGCCTTGGTCCATGACACAGTAGAGCCAAGTGAACTTTTGCATAGAGGGCTTGCACATGTGCATTACAGAGCACTACCTATTGCAAGAAAAGTTGTCGAAGGTCTTCCAGAAATCCAAGCAAAACATGATGGGGTCTGCAAAGGATGTGCGAAAGGAAAGAATACAAAGAATACATTTCCAAGCTATGAAAGAAAAGCAAAAGGAATCTTGGAAATCATCCACTCCGATGTATGTGGTCCTATGTCATCAAACTCTCTAAGCGGGTATGCATATTATGTTTTTTTTATTAATGACTTTTCTAGGAAGACATGGGTTTACTTCATGAAGAACAAAGACGAAGTATTTAGTAAGTTCAAGGAATTCAAAGCCTTGATTGAGAACCATACCAAAAAGAAGATCAAGACCTTTCGATCAGATAATGGCGGAGAATTCACTTCAAACGAATTCAAAGAACTATGCAAAGAATCAAGGATTAAGAGGGAGTTTTCCACTCCTTACAATCCACAATAGAATGGGATTGCAGAGAGGAAGAATAGAACTATCATGGAAGCTGCAAGAGCAATGCTTCATGATCAAGATCTTCCTATGCATCTTTGGGCGGAAGCTTCCAGAACATCGGTGTATGTACAGAACCATACTCCACATAGAGTACTCGAGAACAAGACTCCTGAAGAAGTCTTCTCTGGAAAGAAATTGAAAGTCATCCATCTTAGAATATTCAGCTATCCTGTGTACATACACATCCCAAGAGAGAAGAGAACAAAATTGCATCCTTCAGGAAAGAAGGGTATATTTGTGGGATACTCTGAAAGCTCGAAGGCTTACAGAATATATTTCCCAGTATACAAGAATATTGACATCAGCAAATATGTGACATTTGATGAAGACATAGCTTACAACAAATCTAGAAAAAGACCTACTGAAGAATCTGAAGAAGCAGAAGCAGAAGCACCCAGAATTCATGATACAACCATGAATGAAGAAGCTCAAGAAGAATATCGAGAATTTGAAGAACCATAAAGACCTGTAGATCCACCTCTTGAGAAGAATCATCATAAGAGGAAACTTGCTTGGGTACGAGAACTTATCCAAGGTGTGGAAATATATGGGGCTCCAGAAGAGAATCACAGAGAAAGAAAGAGGACTAGATCCTACTCCGGGTATGTATCTTTACTATGCGATTTCATTGATAAAGAACCTTTCAGTTATGAAGAAGTGGCAGAATGGAAAGAATGGAAGGATGCTATGATTGAAGAATATAAATCGATCATGAAGAATGATGTTTGGGATGTTGTCCCAAGACCAGATAGGAAGTCAGTTGTAACTTCCAAATGGATCTACAAGATCAAACATGCTGCAGATGGTAGCATTGAAAAATACAAGGCAAGATTTGTGGCTTGGGGTCTCTCTCAAAAGGAAGGAATAGACTATGAAGAAACCTTTGCACCTGTAGCCTTATACACTTCCATCAGATCAGTACTTGCTTTGGCTGCAATGATGAAATGGAAGATACACCAAATGGATGTCAAGACTGCTTTCTTGAATGGTGTAGTAGAAGAGGAAGTGTATGTAGAAAAACCACTCAGTTTTGAGACACATGACAAGGGGTCTCATGTATGCATATTGAAGAAAGCCCTGTATGGTTTGAAACAGGAACCTAGGACTTGGTATGGTAGAATTGACAGCTTTCTATCCAGTTTGGGCTTTACCAAGAGTAAATAAGATTCCAACCTTTACTACAAGGTTGAATATGGCAACCCAGTGATGCTTCTACTATATGTAGATGATCTGTTTGTAATAGGTATGGATGGGTTGATTGCTGATACGAAGAGAAATATTGCTATCGAGTTCGCAATGAAAGACTTGGGTATGATGCATTATTTTCTAGGTATGGAGGTGTGGCAGAGTGCGGATGGAATCTTCCTTGGACAAGGGAAGTATGCAGTAGAGATCCTGAACAGGTTTGGGATGATGGACTGCAAGGCTATGGCCACACCTATGGCATTGAACCTGAAGCTATTGAGCGATGCTTCATTTGAGTCGGTTGATGCTACGATGTATCATCAGATGATTGGGTCATTAATGTACCTAACGAACATGAGACCATACATTTGCTTTGATGTGAACACCTTAAGCCAGTTCTTGACTGATTCGAGAAATGTTCACTTGATTGTTGCAAAGCATATTCTGAGTTACCTGAGGGGTACAGTTGATTATGGGCTCAAGTACGATGAAAATAAAAGGATTAACCTGGAGGTTTATGTTGATTTAGATTGGGAATGTAGTGCCATCGATAGGAAGAGCACTTCAGGGTGTTGCTTCAATATGGGATTAGGTGTGATCTCTTGGTTTAGCAAGAAGCAATCCCGTGTGGCATTGAGTATAGCTGAAGCAGAGTATGTCGCAGCTTGTTCAGCTAGTTGTGAGGTAATATGTTTGTGGAAGCTACTGTCTGATTTATTTGATCTCCAGATGGATGCTACTTGTATACATTTTGAAAACCAAACTTGCATGAAGTTGTCAAAGAATCTAGTGTTCCATGACAAGTCGAAGCACACCAAGATCAAGTATCACTATATAAGGGATATGGTGCAGACAGGAGGAGTGAAGCTCCAGTATGTTGCAATAGAGGAATAGATAGCTGATGTGTTGATGAAGCCATTGGCCAAAGTGAATTTTGAGTACTTAAGGGAGAATCTTGGTGTTCTCCAGATTGAGGTTTCCTCCAAGGCAAAGTAATGAGTCCCAAAGCCATTCTAATGAGCAGGTCAGATGTAAGGGCTAAGCCATTCTGTCATGGTGAGAGGATTTAGTTCCTTCCATATCAGATATTAGTGCTGAGATCCAAAGCCATTCTAATGAGCAGGTCAAATGTAAGGGCTGATCCATTCTATCATGGTGAGAGGATTCAATTCCTTCCATGTCAGATATGAGTGCTAAGATCCAAATCCATTCTGACGAGTAGGTGAGATGTAAGGGCTGAGCCATTTTGTCATGGTGAGAGGATTCAGTTCCTTCCATGTCAGATATGAGTGCTGAGATTCATAGCCATTCTAACAAGTAGGTCAGATGTAAGGGATGAGCCATTCTATCATGGTGAGAGGATTCAGTTCTTTCCATGTCAGATATGAGTGCTAGCCATTCTATTGAGTAAGACAGATGTAAGGGAAACTGACACTCTCTGAGAGAGTGGAGGCACCTAGTCCATTACCAGGTAGCTCAGTCTAGGACTGGGGGCCTTTCTAATGAGGGTGGAGGATTTGGTTCCTTCCAGGTCAGATGTGAGTGCAGGCCATTTTGGCAAGGGTGTAGAATTTGGTTCCTACCAGGTCAGATATAAGGGCAACTACCATTCTCTGGGAGAATGGAGAATGGAGGCACCTGGTCCATTACCAAGTAGCTCAGTCTGGAACTAGGGACCTTTTTGGCAAGGGTGGAGGATTTAGTTCCTTCTAGGTCAAATGTGAGTGCAAGCCTTTCTGGTGACGGTGGAGGACTTGTTTCCTTCCAGGTCAGATATAAGTGCTGAAGCCTTTTCACAGATGATAGTGATGTCATGTCATGCTAGTGAATGTGAGTGTTGGGCATTTCTAATGTGATTATAGGTTTCTACATGATCAAATGTGAGTGCTGGGCGTGCCTTTCTAACAAGTAGGTCAGATGTAAGTGCTCGACGAAGACCTACATGATGGCTAGGCCTACAACCAACATGAAAGAAGACTGGCTCTGTAGAACTTCCTATGATGAGATAGCACACATGATGATGACTAGATGAGATCCAGATCGAGCTATGATCCAAATATAGTTATGATGACTCTGAGAGATCCAGATCGAGTGATGATCCAGATCTAGTGATTATGATCTAAATCAAGTGATGATCTAGATCCAGTAGTGATGATCCAGATTGAGTGATGATCCAGATCCAATAGTGATGATCCAGATCCAGTGATGATGATCCAGTGACGAAGTTCCAAATCGAGTATGATCCATTGATTATGTTCTAGATCGAGTATGATCCAGTGACGATGATCCAGATCAAGTGATGATCCAGATCTAGATGAAAGATGACTTGAATATGCAGATGACGAGAAGAACTAGAGAAGAAGACCAGTGATGAAAATTGTGTCAAGAGAATACCTTCCTAGTTAAGAGGGAGTGTTGATGTAATTGTAACTTCAGAATGTATTCACTTGTATTTCTTATATATTGTGACCCGATGTTTATTCTGGGATGTTATCATGTTATGTCACACCCCAATTTTCCTATCGGGAGAATCAATAATGTAAACAAGTCATGTCAAGTCATAGTGGATAACCCTCCAATTGTCTAAGGGTTAAAGTCCCCACAATTCCAGGGCACTAGGGTTATTACGCTCTCCAAGTAGAGGTTGGCCCTAGTAGGGTTTTAGTCATGTCAAGATTAGTATAAATAAAAATCTGGACTCTCTATTTAGAGCACATCACTCACACACTCAAGTGTAGCGCATAGTTGAGGAAGGAGAAGACACTAGGGCTAGACAATAAGAAGATTACTGGTGTCAGGAGTGCATCTTACTTTTTGGGGGTTTTACCTTTTGTGTTGATTCTATCTCTGAGGAAGTTACAGGGTTTTATCCATTTATTGTTTCCCCGATGAAAAACACTATGTTCATTGTGTCTTATGTTTGATTGATGTACTTGTTGTTCTCTCAGTAAAGATCCTAACATAATGCTAGCTTGAATGTTGAAAAACTAACACCCCACACTATAGTAACTAGTACATGTGGCCCAATTAGGCCAAGTGGACCCAATCATGCTAGTGACTAAATATAGACTGAAAGGACTCTTGATTTAGACATAATTGACCAAATTGGAAAAGGGATGATTATAATCCTAACACCCCCCATAAATTATAACTTGTACAATTTGTGGTCCCTGGTAACTAATACCATAGGTCACCCATTACAGCTAAAGTAAAGTAACTGCTTAATACAAGGAAACGGGGAAAAACCACATGGGAAAAATTCCCCCCTCGGACTAAGCAGGTAGAATCAAGATCAATATTGTTCTTATCTGCATAGTTATCCTGGGGCCTAGAATGTGAACTTCTCCATCAAAAATAAATGATTATTTCTAGAGGAATCTTCCTCTTTTGAAGAATAATAATGTGCTCAACCAAATCAAGAACATAGACCGATGTTGGATGAAAACTGGACCCATGTAGAGCAACTGAAATCATTTGATAAAGAGCAAAAGTGCTTGATTATTCGAACCATGTGAGGAAAAATCAAGAAAATTATATTTTTTAGCCTTGAATATCAAACCATGAGTGGTAAAATCATCCCCAAGTGTCCAAGCGGATGCAGAATGTCTTCCTCTTTACTAGTTTTGTGAGGAGATGAGCATGTGACCAAAGGTAGAGAAGCCTTGAGACTCTGGAGAGTGAATGATTGAGCTCAATAATATGATATAGCTTAATAAATAACTAATGATTCATAATATAAAATATCAGAAACCTCATAAGAGGAAACTAACACCAAATCCCTGGTAGCAAATTTGACGAAGACTTGCGGTACTTGATTTTTCACATTGAAATTGGTGAGAGCAGCTACAAGCCTGAATGAAAACTCTTGGACTCTAAAATTTGAACCAAATAATATCAAATCATATCCAATTAAGATAATATAATATCCAAATAATCTCATATCAGATCCAAAATTATGGTCCACCGAGACGGTAGATGCACAAATTTCTCTTTCTTCAAAATTATGAATAATGGTGCATGCAATCCTGTAGGAATTTGCTAGAAGATATAGATCATGGAGAGAGAATGGATAACTCCTACAATATGATATTTTTTCCAAAATATACAAGGTGTTACTTATCTAGACACCAGAAGCAACATTAGAGGGAGAGAAATCAAATTCCTCTTCACTTTCGAAAGCAATCACTGGCAAATTTTGCACAAAATTTAAAGGAGAATCACTGGAGAATGTTTTCATAGAAGTGCAACATTGTTTTTCTTCAATATCAAATATTTGAATTTCTTATTATGTATAACCCATATGATAATATGAGATATCAGATATCTCATAAACTTCTAGAGCATCAAGAGAAGGAGTCACTTCAAGGAGACTTTCTTCAATTCGAATTGACTGTGTAGAAGATTATGCTTCTTCTTCATCACAGAGAGTAGAGGCTGAGAATTTTGGATCAAGAACTCTTGTGGTGCTGGGTGTTCTCTCCAAATTTATATTATGATCCTCATTATTCTTGCCAAAGGTTCTGTCCAATTTTGTCCAGAGATCCTTTGGGTATTCAACAAATTTAGTGAGGTAGTGCAAGATAGGAGAAAGGGCCATGCCTATTGCTCCAAAAGCTCCATCACCATCATTTAGCTAGTCATTATCATTATCATAAGACTCTTTTCCAATTCCAATAGACACCTCATATAGATCTTGTCTCTTCAGATATGCAATCATCTTCAACTTCCATTCTGAATAGCTTGTGAATGGGGTGAGAGGAAGAACTGATGAATCCATTCGAAGTCGTACCTATGAAAACAAAAGAGGGGCACCATAAGGTCAGACATCCTACACTTTTCAAGTTTCAATCACACCCAGCTTATTTAATCAAAAAAGCTCGATCAATAATTCATTTCCTTAGGATTTCTATGGTAAACTTGTCGCTTTTGGTGCAATGCTGGAAGGAGCAATTTTTCTCTAAATTTTTTTTAATCCAAGTATGAATCTGTAGTAGGAGAAGTGAATTTTCTTGTCGAGGCTCTAATACCATATAAAATTGAGAACATATATATGCATATCAACACACAACTCACAAAATAGATAAGACAATTTTATTCAGAATTGAAGAATGAAACAGTGAAAAAAATGGCTTGCAGCTGTGGATTCTTTCATTAATCAAAAGTAATTGGATAGTTAATTACAATGTAATACACTAGTATGAATAACCAATCAATTCAAATGCATGAAAAAGGAATTTGAATTGATTGACTCTACTTAATTGAATGGTTAACTAGACATGCCTAAATCACTATCAAAATTCAACAACCCAACTCAAGTGTTTAATTCAGTCTTAATTATCAGTTAACTAGTCTAAATGACTGTGGTAAGTGAGTAAATGCACCTCACCCACATGCATCCATGCATAGATAGCGCTAAATGAATAGTGCTTCCACCTAAGTTGTACTTAGTGGGTTTTTATCAAGTGAGCCTAGTGAACTGGACAAGGATAACTTGTTCGGACTTCAGAAGACCTTCAGTCTTGCTTCTGTGAAGCTTTGTTGTACTATATCACATGTTCATACCCCCTTGGGGGAGTTGTAATAAATGTTCTAGCATGATAATGTTTGTAAAATAATCGGTCTCTTAGACTTCATTTGTCAATCTGATCAACCCAGGGTGTTTTTTCCCTTTGTTATTATTGGTTGTTGAATAAACGACTAATAATTTCTGAGTTTTTCAATCCATACCTCCAAAGTTGGGGTGGTCGGCTTGGCATTTAGGCCTATTGAGGTTATTAGAGTCTATGTGTCAATGTATAAACATGCTAGGCATCATGGTTGAGTCATATGAACATGTCTAATTCCCCCTAGGTTTTTTCAACATTTTTGAATTTTAAATTTTTTCAGTGTTTTTATTAAAATTTAATTTTTCCAAAACTTAGGCTATTTTTTAATAATTTAATTGGAAAAATTGGTATTGTAATAAAATTGGGCTCATAAGTCATATTTAGTCATGTAGGTGCTCATTTTCAAGCTAAGAGCACCATGTAAACCTATAGACCCACTATTTCCTAGTTTTGAGTGATTTTCCATCACTCAGGTAAGAAAGCCCCAAAAAATAATTTATTGATTATTTTAATTAATAAATTGATGAATAATGGAGCAAATCCAAAATCCTAGATCAATGGATTCTCAGCCGATTTGAATGAAATCAATCAGATCTAAACCAGATTGACTGGATCTGACAAATCCTTTACTGAAGGAGGTGATCTGGATAGATCCAGAGTTGATATTCAGCATCTTTTATGGGGAATTGCACCCTCTGGGCTCTCCTGGAAGCTCTGTGGATTGATGTGTTAGTCTGTGGATTGATGTGTCAGTCTATGGGTTGATGTGTCAACTCAATCAGACCTTGATTGACAAGTAGGCTTAGTTCAGCTTCAGATCATCATTTATTGACTCTCCTTCAGCTACAGTGGTTTTTCTCCTTGGGATTTGTGCCCCCTGGGCTGGATCTCCTATTTTTTGTATAAATAAAGGTCAGGCTGCCTCTTCCAAGCTAGTTAGAGTTGGATTGAGGAGCTATTGCTGTTGTAATACTGTGTGATATATTTTTCTATTGGAATAAAGTGAAGCTTTGGAGGCAATATGGTGTCATGTCATTGTATGTGTGGATGAGCATTGCCATGTTTCATTGAGGTAACCTATATCTATGTTCATAATTTGCTTATTGTTTGTGGATTCATTGATAAGATTGATAATAAGTTTATTACAATCTTTATAGGAAAGGAGTTTGTTAATAAGTTTATTATCCATCTCTTTTTTTTTTATGCATGTTTAGAGATCTAGATTCAGCATGTTTTATAAGCTTATATGCATGTTATTATGAAATCTCTATGTATGTATTGACCGGATCTCACAAGTATTTTGGCAAGTCTTTGGATTCAGTTGTAGGTTCCTAGCTTGGAGAGGATGTTGGTCTAGTTTCCTTATTCACTCTCTCCAAAACCATTCAAAGGCATAGTCCCTTGACATTCCACCGGAAAGCTCCACAGTTGATCTTCAAGGCGTCTAGCAAAAATGCTCTTCTTTTCCTCTTCCTCCTTCATTTTTTTCTAAAATCAGTATGGTTACTTGCTTGCAGCTTTAAAATTGTTTAGATCTATCAATTTCAGAGTTCATATTACATAGATATTTCTGCCTTAAATCTCAATAAACTAGATCTCATTCCTAAAGAAAATGTACAAGCATTCTAGATCTAGTTTTAGGGAAAATTGTCATTTTTCAAGGCGGTGAAAGTAGATCTAAAACTTGTCGAATGCATGGTTTTTTCATTAGAATCTAAAAATTTATATTCAGAAATTTAATTGGTTCATATTGTATGCACCAAAATTAGGCCAAGATCCCAAGTAAATCTTGCTTTCCTTGGTTCTTTTTCCACTTCATTAAAACTAGTTTTAACTTAGAATTTTTGGGTAAAAAGTTTGTTCATCCAAACGTAATTTCAAAGTAATTTTGGAAATATTTAAATGTGATAATATTGCTTTTCTTTAAAAGGTGTAACAGAAAAGAGGAGGATACGCTGTCCGGAAAGCATTTTTGGACCATTCGAAAACCCCCAAGGGGTCTCCGTCTTCCATAAATTTCAATTTTTTGCAATTTGTAAACCTTTGGTCTCATTCCATATAAGGACCAAGTGGATTAATTTCATTTTTCTGATATTTTAATTGCTTCTAATAAAAATAAAAATATTTTCGAATAGGCTCTTTCGAGCCTATTCATTATCCCCCCTAGGGGGATTTGCGTCTTTGTCTTTTTTTACTTTTTGTTCATGTTTTTTCAATCTAGTGTAGTTGTAATATGCAAGGTAGTATACTTTGACTTATAATCATTTCCATATTCCATATCTGGTGGTTTCAAAGTAATTTTAATACTTACCCGACGAGCCTCGTTTTTTAGCCGAAAGGTGAAGAACGGGTCGTGGTAGTCTAATTAGAAAACTATTGTTTGATTTTTTGTTTATGCTTCATTTGCTATCATCATTTGTTTTAGTAATCATAATAAAATCAACCCCTCCTTGATTCCCCAATTGAGGTCCACTTGGACTGAAAGAGGTTCCTGGAGGGTTTTCTTTTTAACAAGAACACCTCTTTTAAAATTTACTAAAAACAACAAAGACTCCAGTGTGTATGCTCTATAGTTGGTTGTGGTTCATACAATAAGTCAAGCTACATAAAAATCACTTGAGTGACTAGATTAATTAGTCTTCACCTCCCAAATTGACAAACCATCAAGCGAAAATCCAACGCCTCGAACAAACTGTAAGCGATGGAAAAATACCCAAAGGAGTGGGAACAACTGGAAAGTGACCTCGAGGCACCGATCTCTGTCACACCTTGATGGGTGTGTTATGAACAATAGTCTCCGAGACTCCGTTCCAGCCCACAAACACCTTGCGGGTAGCCGTGAAAGTTCACTTTTGGACATACTTCATGTACCCCTCGGGTATATCTAGAGTCCCCTTTTCGCCTAATTTAATTCATTCACATTCCACATTAATTTAAAATCTACCAAGAGACATTTACAAAACATTCTTTCAAGCGCATGCAAGCACATTATTTTCATTGTTGACTCCATTTAAGGCACTAGTGATTTATTTTGATCAATTCTTTCAATTATATATATATATATTGAGTGTCATTATTGTGCTTATATGCTTTAAATCTTGCATCTTTTTATCTTTTGTTTCCACTGGTTAATTTCAAAACTCCTAAAAAACTTAATCAATCTAAAACTGTCACACTAAGTAATTAGCCTTAGTAATTTAATAGGGTCTACCCCCCTTGGCTTCGTTGGGATTTGAGCCTAAACGGAGGAGTCAAGAAAAAGGTGATAGCCTTGACTCAAGACATGCCCCCAAGGACACACCGAGTGGCTTGAATATTTTTTCCACATGACCCAGGTGTGTGAAAGGTGGAAACAAATAGAACTTAATGTAACAGACTAGAACTGAATGTAACTAACTCCTAACTGAGCTTGACTTGTCACCAATTGAACTCAACTGAAGGAGGTTGGTGTCGGCACTCCGAGTGGATCCTAAATTATAAGGATTGGTCTAGGAGGCTCCTAAATTGATGCATGCAAGTGCAGTCAGTGGAAGCTAGTGTAACATCCCCAAACCTCCGACCGATGAAGAGGACACTACTGATGTTGTGATCTACCCGGGAAACTAGTCCCATGAACATACACATAAAAATTGAAATGCGTTGAACTTAGACATGCGTACATTATCACCATACAGTAGAAGCAAAACCATACATTCAAGCATTCATCATGTTCATTGTAATTCATTATCAAATGTAATTGTAGGGATTTAAGCATAAGAATACTTATCTTATGAAGAAGAACGCCCCGCAACCAACTATGTCACTGCAACATTCCACCCAACCATAGGCCAGTGTGCTCCTTAATCTCTCAGCTACACTACCACACCCAAGTTGGGAATGATTCCCACAAGGAATAAGGAAACTAAGTAGGCTCACACATAGCGAAAGATATGTCAAGACTTAGCCAATCGAATATGGTTGGGTTTATCAGGCCAAGAGTACACAACAACACATAACCAATCCAACAAGTTGGGTTTATCAGGTTATCATGAGATGGAAGCATTGTCTACTAAGCTAGTGGGATGCCTACACCAGAACTAGATTGACTCCTAAGACATCCACACACACCCAACACGAGGAATCATTCCCTTCTCTGCTACACAGTCCCTCATGACATGACTTCCCTTCCAGTTCTATTTAGGGGGTGTAGAGAAGAGATCCATCCCTCTAGCTCTATCTATGAGGCTCCTGCAAAACACTAGGTTTGTCAAGTAGACTCCTTTCCACTCCTACACAGTCTAAAGACCAATTGCATAGACAACAATATACACCATTTCTAGGTTGAGGAAAATAGCTTAGCCATAAAATTAGTTTCCAAGGAAGGTAAAGACAACCCACTAACCAAAAATCATATCCCAGGGATGTTTTGGCCCTAACGTGACCAAAAAGAAATTCATCAACAACACCCAAGAGGATGTGGTCTCTCCTCAAAATTTTTGGGAAACACAAAAATGATTTTTAGCTTGACAAATAGTGGGGAATGAAATAGAAAACGTTGGGGAAGAAACCCAACCACAAGAACATCACAAAAATAAAATTCTCGGCCTCAAGAAAAATGAAGAACGACTTCCCACAAGAGGAATAAATACACAACAAATCCAAAAATCATGGCTTTCACACTCAGCAAATTCCCAGCTGCTTGAGGGAGCCCCAACATTGGTGAATGATGACGAGGAAAATTCCCAGGAGCCCAATCGTGAAGGAGAAACATACTACAGGAAAAATTGTGGAGGTGAAACAACTCCCAAGCTTCCCTGAGTGAGGAAAAAATGAAGAACGTGGATGTATATCCCAATGGCATGCATTTTTGGGTGTTTTCTTGCCCCAAAAGACAAAATTGGTTTTTCCCAAAAATGGGTTTTCCCCAAATTTGAATTTCCTTCCCATACTCCTCCCATCCCCATGCAATAACTACTTCAACCAATTTTGGTCAAAATTAAATGATTGGGTGAATGAGACAAGAAAGGTAGTTGACTGTTTCATGGTTTCTCCCTTTGACATTTGGCTTTTCCCCATTGGCCCCAAAGGTTAAATATTTCCCCCTCCTTATCCTTAGGAAATGATGCCCCCATCTCTTTTAATGTTGCATAGACATAGTTGGTTATGGGTATTTTAATTAAAATGCATATTTACATGATGACAAAAATTATAATGTGCTCGATAGCACGATATACCATCAGCAACGATTTTAATCACTAGAACATAAACATTAAATTGATGGTGGGGATTTTTCATTTAGCTCCACACCATGATTAATTACAATATATAGATCATATACATTTTTAATGAAAATGGGGTCAAAACCGAGGTGTTACAAATAGCCTCAATTAGTGTTCCCCACACTCTAGTAACCGGTACATGTGGCCCAATTAGTCCAAGTGGAACCAATGGTGCTAGTGACTAAATATAGACTAAAAGGACTCCTAATTTATACATAATTGACCAAATTGGACAAGGGAGAATTATACTCCTAGCAATGATGACTCATTTGAAACAAGAGATGGTGGAGAAAGAAGGAGCACTAAAAAAGTTGCTAGGATTTGTTCAAAATCTAAAACCACCTTCCACTTCCAATATTAAATCCAACATCAAGATCGATTTAACTATGGTAAGCTCACCTTCCTTACATCCTTTGCAAGAACCTTTTGTAGATTTGAAAAGAATAACATAGGAATTGATTTGAAACAATTAAGGCATAAGGGATACTATGGACTAGGGATAGTAAAAATAAGTCAAGGTATCCTAGTATGCATTGTGGCTTAGGTCATATAGGTTGTACAAGTTGTATTTTTCTCTTTGCAAGGTGTTGGGATAAGTGAAAGTTGAGTTTCTATTTTCTAGTGATGAGCTTTGTTTGTCATTGGTATAATTCTTTTTCTTTATGATCGATTGGTAATTTAATAATTCAAATCTAAAGTGGGAATGTCTTGGATTAAAGTGTATGGTAGGGTGCAACTTCTTCTCTCTTATGCCACATTTCTATGAAATAATATCTCACATGGCCTAACTACATACCATATTACATGTATTATTCAATTATCATTCCATATGCTTGGATCACTACCAACCTATACATATATATCCTTTGTTGAATTGTACAATGTGTAGGATTAATGATTGGTCATTAAGTTTTGAATGAGCATTATCTCTAATTGTGGGTTGAGAGATATTAATTTCATTCGCAACTTGGCAATAATAATCTTCATTATCCAATTGTTCTTCATGGAATAACAGTAATACAAATCTATTTGTCTTATTCTTTTGTCATCCATTATGGATTATCGATATCCATTTTACAAGATGGAATTATTTCCATAAAATATATTCTTCAATAAAAGGTGTTAAATGAAATGAATAAGTATCATATTAGGGAAATTTGTTGAATTGTTGAGACTATCATCTCATCACACCAATGTTTACACTCAATTTATATTTATCCACATAATATTGGTGTTATAGCTGATTTTACCACACATGGTAGATCACACATTTATGGCCTTCCCTATCCCTCTCCAGACTCTTTGGACCCCATGGACTATTTTTGTACATTTTATGTTTCCAAGATCATCCCTAAAAACACATTTTATTTGCTATACATGACTTTTAAACCCGTTCTCGCGTATATACGTAGGTATAACCCTTAAACCCGCGTACATCGGGATGTGTGCAAAATGCCAAATATTTTGGAGTTTTCCTTGATGTGCATCCGAGTCACTTGTCTCTTGGCCTTCCATATGCCTTGATATCACTTGGGTTTGACCTTCCATTACCCCATTGAAGCACTATATAAGGAACCCTTTGGATACATTGAAGAGGAGGAATTGAAGAGAAAGAAAACTATAGTCCATTATTGTCATAGCTTGCTTATACTTGAGTCTGCATCCCTTTGTCCCTTGGAGCACTTGGTGTTCTTCCCATGCTTTACTTTTATTGTGAGATTTCTATAGAGATATGGAGGATTGAGGTGGTGGAGGCCCAAGTGGAGGACTCAGTTTCTCCAGTTAGCAGACGTGCCGACAGAGGTTGTCATTCTTGTAATATCTGATTTATATTAATAGAAATATATTTTCCTGTCCAATGATGTGCATTTAAATGAATATTGAATCCATGGATTCTTTTAATTTCTTATACATTATTGATTATATATGTTATAGTAGGTCTAACACCATTATATAGCATGCTTGTCTTGTTTGCTGATTATTGAGAGAGCAAATTGTTAACACAAGTGGGATTGGAAAAGCTCAATGGGGATCTACATCAACCATCCATAATAAGGTATGTTTCGAGATCCTTTAGTGTTAGATGTTTTATTTCTCTTGCATATTGGGAAGGGATTTATTTCTACAGTTACTCTATCTGTTGTGGTACACCCCAAGCCATAGGAAGTTTTCTCCATAATAGAATTGGCGACCATACTGGGGAGTTCCTAGTCATTTCCTTCAGGGGTTTTATCAGCATTCAATGTTCTTGAATTTCTCTAATTTATCTATTTCTGAGTCGGTTCTAGGGCCATGTTTTCCCAGTAGTGTCTTACAGGAGTAAATTTTATCTCATCTTGTTTGTTTGCCTTCTTTTTTTATCTCTTTTTCTTCCTGTACACGGGTTTTTCCTTCACAGTTGCGTGTACACGCGGGTTTTCCTAGAATAGCCATGTATATACGTGGATTTTCTGCAAACAATCATGTATGCACTGATTTTTTCCTTTTGGGGGAATATTAAGTGTTGCTAGGTGAGTTTGAATGATTGTTGATTCTTCTTGGATGCTTCTGGAGTCTGTATACACCATTGTTTATGTTCAAAGACGCTTTTTAGTTTAAATTTTTGGAAATGTTCTTGTCATTTCATTTTCTATTTTTTGTTTTGGGATTAGTGTATTAGGTCTCTTTTACCTTGGTGCTTTGCTTGGGCACTGTCTAGTAGTGCTTGCAGATTCTGGGGGTTGTAGAGTCATATGTTTGCTTTCTATCTCATTTAATTCAAAACATACAAAAACATTTGCTTTTGCATCATTATGCATTATTTGCATTTTACATTTGCATGGTACTTACATTAGGTTTTCTTGGTTAATATTAGTCGTATTTTCATATAGGAATGATTGCATATTCATTTGAAGGAAAATTTTGCACTTCATGTAGTAGTATACCCTGTTTTTCATTTGACACAGTGCATTTGCATTGATTGTTAGGTGTGCATTTTACTTCAGGTTGCATCATAACATCATTAGTTGCATGACCATTTACCCTTTGAGTAATAAGCCAATTAAAATCAACGCATGATAAAATGAATTAAACTCTTTTCTTTTATAGGGTGCACCAACAAGACTAGGTTTTAGGGTCTTGGAATAGTTCATTGTGAGTAAATTATCCAAGACCACTAAATGCAACATTTACATGTCTGTCCGGGTGAGAGTGTGAAAATCCTTTATATAATTAGTGTTTCTCATTATCCTCCTCTTACAAGGGAGTTAAGCACGAGGAAGTGTGAGAGGTTATGATTAGGATGACCCATGGTTGTAACTGAGTAGCACCGAAGATATTTCCAGGATTGTATTTGTATCTGGGGGCTCTTTCGAGAGTTTCGTGCTTTGCAACCCTGCCCATACGGTCAATCCTTCCTGTGACTCTCCTCCTGAGCATTGATTATACTGAGGTAACTTTATTTGCCTTACCTAAGTTATCGAGGGGGTACTTCACAGAGGTTATTCTGCAGGTGTCCTGGCCAGGTAGGGTTCGAACATCACAATCACTATCTGCGTTGAAGCTAAGGGCCACAATAATTGTTTATGAACCTCTACTTGTTGTGTATGGGAGTCTCAATCCTCTCCTAGGAGAGACATACCCACTTCATTCTGGAGCTCACATATCCTACCCTTGTTTGCTTGTGATTTGGATTTACATTTTATAAGGGTATGCTCTGTACATGCTAGTTTGCCAAGGGTTTGTGTAATTAGATCAAATATTTTCATTTTTTGAGTCATTGTGGATTTGGGTGCGGCACTTCATCATTCTCTTCATTTAGTAGGACTTCCACCTTCCACATCTACTCCTCCTTTCGGAGAGAGAAACAGACAGTCCAGGAAGACTACTTCTCACTTTGATTCACACACTATGGGAGATCATGAGGATGAGATTCATGAGATGTCCTCCCCACCTCACAATGTTGGGGAGGAAGATCCTACTCCCATATATGACCCTTCACCAAAAATACCTTCATATTATGGTTATGATCCCTCATTTATAGGTCTCTAGTTTCGGTTACCAGGCGACGAGACTCATTATGAACCCACAAGCACTAGTCATGTTCGTTATGGCATGTCTAATATCCCTGCACCCTATCTGACACATCATGTTGAATCAAAAGTTGAACCTAGCACTAGGGTAACTCCTATTCCTTTCCATGCAGAGAGATTTGGGAGCACTAGTCACATTGCGCCTTCCATCCCAGTGGTGGATGCAACCTCACATGTCTGTCCTAGACCTAGTGTTAGTAATGAGAGGTGGATACCAGAACCTAAAAGAGTGACGATTGGGAACACCACTTACATCCCTTCACATGTACCTTTGTCCTTGAACCCTACTCCTTTGAATGCATTTTTGAAAACCCTTCCTCCCCCTCATTCACGTGGTCCTTTGGGCTGGAATATTGCTACTAGCCATGTTTGTACTGCGACTGCTCACACGGTAGTATCTCAGAGTCAAGTACCTCCTATTGTGTCAGGAGGTCATATCCCTATTTCTAGATCATCTTATGGTCCATCTCAAGGAGTTCCCCATATCCCTAACTATGGACATTCTCATGGTACATCCCATGGGACACCTTATGGAGATTCTCATGGAAAATCTTATGGACCGTAGTATGGACAGAACTATCAACCCTATGGGTACGGTTATCAACAACCTGCTTACTCTTCCAATTATGGATTTGTAGCACCGCATAATCAAGGTACCCCACATCACAATGCTTCCATGCAGCCCTATACGGGTCAAATGGGAGGAGGTTATTATGGCCAAGGCCATGGTAGTTATATCAATCAGCCTTACATGAACTAGAACTATCAGGGAACATGGCATAGACCGACTCAACCTAGGATCCCTCTCCTAGCAACATTGAACTTACCTGACTTATTGAGACTTATGAATGATATGGTATCTCATGACCCGGCCTGTCTGGCTGTCCCTAACAAGCTTCCTTTAGAAATTCCCAAGTTCAAGAGTAAAGTTGGAGAAGATCCTAGTGAGCATGTCACTACTTTTCACCTTTGGTGTTCTTCCAATTCCTTACATGACGATTCAATCCGTTTGAGGCTATTTCAATGTAGCCTCACTGGGCTTGCAGGGAAATGGTATAAAGAGTTACCAAGGGGGGCATATGTTTCATTTGATGACCTTGCCATGAATTTCCTCAATCACTTTCAGCTACCCATGCGTTACGACGTTGGTACTGAACTCTTGTCGACATTTCAACAAGACAAAGCCACACATATCTTGGATCATATTCAAGAGTGGCATAGATGGAAGCAGTTGATTAAATCCTTTATACCACCGAAATTTCTCCTTGAATGGTTCCTCAAGTCGTTGTTACCTTACATCACGAAGGATGTTTCTACATCCGGATTCCAAAACAAGGAACAAGCAATATTTAGGGCACAAGAGTTGGATTTGATCTATGCTCAATCTGGACTTTTGTATGAGATTATACCTAATGCTCCGCAATCTAGTTTCGATCACAAGATCAAACCTGGGCTACATGCCGATGGCATTTTGGGTTGTACAAGTACCAAACCTATGGATTCGGTTGTGAAACAAGTGAGCCAATTGTCAATTAATCAATCCACATTGGGACAAGCGACGGCTTTGTCTCAACCTCCCCAAATGGCGAGTATACTTTCTGTGCAATCGTCAGACTAGAAGGGCAACCAATAGCTTGGAAGGAATAATAAAAAGGGGAAAAATAATCGTAAGAGTGGGAATAAGAATGAAAATTATAATTAAAATGACAAGAACACTCGTAATGCTAGGGGCGACAAGTGTTGGAATATATTAAACCCACTCACAACTTAGGATAAAATAATTAATCATTATTGATTAATTATTCACCCGCTAGCTTAATTAGGTGGCACCTTAAAGTCAATGCATGCCATCTATATCCTAGGAATGAGTTATTTCTGATTCTGGGTTCAT
>LPNX010606215.1:458587-574449 GCA_001517045.1 Pseudotsuga menziesii
ATATGTTTGTAGATCAGAGTTTGACAGCAGAAAGAAGCATTCAGATAATGCTCCTACTTCATCAGTTGATGAGATACAAGGAGTCTCTCCTCTTCCTTCTTGCAGGTTCTACACTCCAGCGCATGATCATGGAGTTCATGATTTCTTCAGCAAGCCCTTCATTCAGAAGTAGTTCAGTCAGCTAATTAAAGTGAAGATGAAGATATGTTGAAGACATATTTCAAATTTTGTGCCTTTTCCTATCTTGAGGGAGGATTTTCCCCATGTGGTTTTGCCTCTTTCCTCACTTTTCTGGACATAATAATTGTAAAAGGGTGACGATAGCCTTGTTGCTGGGCCCTATATGCATCCATACTTTTTGTCATACCATCATAAAGTCAGAATTATAGGGGGGTGTTGGAATATATTAAACCCACTCACAACTTAGGATAAAATAATTAATCATTATTTGATTAATTATTCACCCACTAGCTTAATTAGGTGGCACCTTAAAGTCAATGCATGCCATCTATATCCTAGGAATGAGTTATTTCTGATTCTGGGTTCATCTAGAATTAGTATGCAGGACCTTATAGCAGATTCTACTTTTTTCTGCTTTTGCTGCTTTTTCTGCTTTATCCTGCTTTTCTATGGATAAGATAAAAGCTAGTCAACTAGGAAACTAGGTGCTTTTGTTTCCAACCCATCCTCCATTAGTTTTTCTCCATTTTCTAGGATTAGCATGTTACTTCCATCTCCTTGACAACTCACTCATGCTTTTTCCAACTCATGAGGTCCTTGATAGATTTAGCAAGTGCTTTATCCACCTATGGGGGTTTGCTATATTTTGGTAAGTCAGCCTTTTTGAGCTTTATGAGTTGTTTCCATACAATTCGACTTCCCCATGAGGCATGTACTATTTATGTACTCTATTATTCATAATTATTCAATGGAAGGATACACACCAATATTCATCTCTTCATTCATGTGATTCAGTCTCTTTTCTTCTCTCTTATTTTCCTGTGTATGCTTGTGAGAATTCTTAGTAGCAAGATCTATTTCCTGTGCTTCTTCTTAGCATCATTGCACATAGCATTGATCTATTATTTCTACAACAAGTATACTAAACGTACAGTAAAGTTTCCTTGCATGTTATGTAAGGGGGACCACCTCACTCACTTGATCCCTCATATGGAATATTCCTCGAGGTTCATAGCACAGATCCCAGCCATGCTAACTAATCCTTTGCCCAACAATCAAAATATGAATTCAAGGACCATTGATCCTCATTGTGCATTGGGTTGAGATCAAAATCCACCGAAGGCCAATACTGGTCATGGTTGCATCAACATGGTGCACGCTACTTATGTCACATGCCCCAATTTTGCAAAATAATATTATCTTATTTGATTTTATTCCAAGAAAATATGTTAAATTTTATGCTAAGTTGTAAATGGTGACTTGGCAGAGTCAAGGTTGTGAATGTAATTATGATTATTTTAATTATAAATAAATAAAAGTGGAGACGACAGCTCGGGAGAGTTGTTAAAAGAGTGTTTACTGGTCAAGTTGGTGGAGGAGACTGGGTGGAGAGAAAATAGACAAGTGGCAGCATCCTCAAACACTTCCAATGTTGCAGGTGGCAACCTCCCTACATTTGGGGTCATGATCTCCGAATAAAGTGGGATCAGAGCAGGTGGCTCAATTAATGACAACTAACCCAAAAAGACCTAGGAAATCTTAATAAAAAATCCCATTGAAGAGAGCTAAGTCTACTCATTCCAAGAAGAGAACCATTCAGGTGAATGTACTTCAGAGGATTTCATTGGGAAGGGAATTTGTGGAATGTGTTTGAGGGGTAAACTACAGAAAGTGATATAGTACAACTATTTAGCTGAAGGATCTTGCTGCTGAGTGCAGAGCTAGTACTGAGTCATTGGACTAGTATTTTGTTGCTTGCTCCACCAGTTCTCAGCCAAGGAGACCAGGAACAGGCTCGGGGGTCCTGAGAAGACGTTGTTTGAGCGCTCTCCAGGAGTTGGTAGGGAGGAATGACCTCCCAACGCTGTTGTCATCCAGCATTAAACAGGCTCTACAGTCTTTTATTTGCTGTGTTAAAAGTTTATATCTAAGAATGAATGAATAATGAATGATTTACATGTTTTGTAGTGAACTGTTAGAGATTGTAATCTTTTAGTTATTTGAATATTGAATATGTAATTGGATGAAATAATTCTACTTGTGTTTTTCCCCATCTGGAACGAACCAGACTGTACTCTAGCACAGGTAGTATGTTTAAAATAGATGAAGATATAACAGGAATCTGAAATGAGTAGATGTATTATGCATTTCATTATATTAGTGTAACTTATTTCTATATGAAGACTATTATCAGCAAAGAACAATAACCTGTTCTTATATGTTCTTGTTAACTAGATTATGTAAGTAAGTACATTAGAAAAAGAAATAGAAATAACTCAGCACAGGTAGAAGGATCCTTTTTATAAATACTCTAATAGGAAACAAATTATGCTATGCACAGTATCTTATTCTTTTTATCGAACTTAAATTATGCAGGATGTTAATCTGTGCTATGTTACATGTTTATTTTCCTTGTATCATACTTATTAACGTGTTGCTTATGTAGTAGAATAAATAAAGCTAAACTACTTATTTACTTTCAGTTCAAACAAAGGTATCAGATACTATATTTAACTTACTAGAATTAATAACAGTTTAAAAACTAACAAATACTACTAACTCAGGATAGTGATATGAAAAATAAATGTTGTATTAAGATTGAAAATATAAATACTTAGTTTAATTAATTATATTGTTAACTAACTAAGAGAATTAGTTACTTTAAACCGAAAGGGTTTTTGGAAAAGAATCATTCTTTTATTTAAAAGAAAACAGACTCATTACTAAATTAATGTTTTCGAGTAATCCTACTAAAACCCTAGATAACAATTCAGAAAAACAATAAGAAATTAATAAATTAACATTTGCATAATTGTATAAGAGCTATACTGTAAATACTAACAGGTTTATCTTTCTGCAAAAGAGAACTGTAGTATCGAACCCTAGTTTAATAATACCCTTGTTCTAATAAAAACAACCAAGTCATAATCTAGTGATTGGATTTTATGTACAAGTATAAGCAATAAACTGTTACAGTTTAGTCACAGTATTATTTGAATAAGTGTATGCATAAATACAAGCTGAAGTATTTATATTATATACAGATAATAGTATTACATAAATAGCATTGTTTATAATTTAATAATTCTTTAAACAAACTGAAGAAATCTTTAAAGAAAGAAAACAAATATTATTCCATAAACCTTAACCTGGAATTCTTTGAGCCATTAGAATAATCTTAAATTCTTTTGACAGTAATCAAAAATAATTTAATAACAATATAGAAATTATCTTCTTAAAGCTTAAATAGGGTAAAAACCCTAGATCTTATTTATGACCAGAAACTACCCAGTTTTCGTATATATGCATATGTATTACAGTAGTAACCGAGGATAAACTATATACTTATTCTTTGATATAAACATTTAAGGAAAAATTAAATTTATTAACATAGAGATAAAAATATAAATATATAAAGGAGAATGAACTTAACTTACAGACATAATGTCTTAAGTTATTTACATTATATCCACGAGCCTGAAGGCCGAATGGAAGTAAAATCTTTACCAATGTACAAAAGAAACTCAGCAAAAAGACGAATACCGATATCTTGTATGGAGTATGAACAATATAAACATAGTAATACAAAACTGTGAGTACAATCCTATTACGAGAGGAGAGCTTCACAAGTTAGACAGCATAAAGCCGAATTCACCTTGCGAACAGCAAGGGTTTTAACCAAAATAAAAACCATAAAAAACGAAGGACAACAAACCAATACGAGGTGCAACATGACTGAGACCTTCTCCAACTGCAAGATTGTATACAAGTAGAGGAAACCCTATTTGGAACTGGAGCTTACCGTGAACGCTTCGTGGATCCATCTTTACAGTGCAACAACCAACTTTGGAGACGAGCCAACCTTCATAATAAAGAAACAAAGATAATTAAAAATCAAAAACCCTTGTGCAAAGTAAAACCATAAATAGTAATAGCTCTTAGTTATTGTTGTTACTCACCTTAACCAGAAGTGAAAACAATGGAGCCCTAGACGAACAGTAACACCACAACCAGCACTAAAAGGAGCCAAACCCTCATGCTCATCGAGGATGGAGATGACGGGATTCTAGTGTTTACACATCTATCAGCAGAGGTGGGTGTATGCCTAAGAAAAGGATGCGAAGAAGTCAATTAGCGTGGAGTCAGACTGTTACCAGCATACAAGTAGAGAAACTAAACCCTACAACAAAGGAGCCTTGCAATAACATACTTTAAACTCAAGCTTTCATCAATGGAAGACTACGATAGAGGAGCAACAAAAAGGAGCTTTCAAGCGGCCGTAAAGCCATATACAGGGAAGGCAGTAAACTCTGAGCGAAGTAAAGAAATCATAGAGGAGGCGAGCAATGGAACCTAGATCAAGGGAATAAGCCATGAATAATTTCAGTGTTGGAGCCACTGTAGATGCTTGCAACCCATGGTTGCATGGAAGCTCGCAGAGTAGCCCACAGATCCAACGCAAATGACGGAGTTCGAATGAGCCAAGGGTTAGGGTTAAAACTATTTAAGCAACCGGTGCATGTCCAGGAAACTTCCACATGGTCGCAAACATTTTTATCATGCAGTGGGTTGACTTTCCATAGTCACCTGCATTTTCATAATAACCAATTTTATTCACCAATGATTTCATCAAAATCGTATCATGGTTTGCATGGGTTTCAATCATACTATAATAGTTTAAACGTTGGTGCATAGTTTGTCATTGGCATGGAGTTACAACGTTATCATAACGTTGACTAATAGATAACATAAATCTTAGCCACGTAACCCAAAAAGAAATACCGTATGCAATATATCGAATCCAATGTTAGGAGTTATCGCTAGTAAAAGCTGGTGAGGTTTATTTTTATTTTTGCATAGTAAAGTTATACTAATGAGCATCGTGGGGAAACTTTACAAAGACATTTTAACATCATCGTTAGTTATATGCATAGTATACATGTGAGCAGTAACTCCTTTTTAAGTCATTACAATTCATCAAAGTTTGTATAATGATATCACCATTGTGAAATAGGTTGTGCAATAACTAAGTTGTTGTTAATAGAATTTTAAGATAATTATGAAATCATTGACTGATAAACACTTCGTGAATAGTGTAACAAGGACTATCTATTAGTTCTAGTGCTTATCATGATGGTGTAAATGATTACACAGCTTTCAACTTGTGTAATGTACACAGTGTCATTTGGGTAGGATCTTAAACATTATGCAATTGCAACACTAATAAAACCTTTTATGTCGATAAACAAATAGTTTATGCATGTTTTTAAATCTTAGAAACTAGAAAAATTTTGATAGCAAATTATGCAATGGCGAAGTGAAATGTAAGAACATTTCCTATGAACTATTTTAATTAATACAGATCCATGAGATATTATATTAGACGTTGTGGTAGTTTCTCATTACGTGGAGTATAATTTTACAATATTACCAAATTACTAAGGTTAACTTAAGATGAAAATATTGGCTTGATAATAAAAAAAACACCAACCCTCGAATTTGTTCTTAGATAGAACCAAATATAAGAAGTGTAACATAGAATTGCTAGGGTATGCATTTTTGAAAATAAAGAATAACAAGAAGATAAAATAAACTATTCAGAACCAAAGGAAGTAGTACTATTGCTACATACTCTACAGGAAGAAATACAATCATCTGAAACTTCGTTTTCAATAGCAACAGAAGAAAAAAAACGGTGTTACCTTACAAAAGTAGGTTGAATTACAGAAGCTTATAATCTAAGCTTAATAATTGCAAATAGAAATATTACAGGACGCTTTATAAATTTTAAAACAATACTCGATCATTTATACCTATAAACCTGTAAGAACAAATAATCCATCTGCGTTAACATAAATTCTAACTAAGCCCCGGAATTCAAAGTCAGATTCCACCTACTGTCATAAATAGAACTCATCAGTAAACCAAATATAGAATTAATGCGCAAGATAAACTTATGATTCTATTAATAAGAAAACCATTGAGTTAACATAATTGAGTTGATGCAAATTAATCTATGAACTATTTCTCTTTCTGCTAACCGTTAACTGTTAATAAACTGCAGTCTTAGCATTTTATGTTATTTCAAAATTTTAATTTTTTGTGAAAATTTAGGGTTTTGACATGTGGTATCAGAGCACAAGGTTCAAACACTAGGCCTTAATGGAGCCCAACTAGCTTTTAGGAAATAGTAACTGAATTATTATGCTGACATATTTTTTTCTTCTTTTAATGTTATTCAACAGAGAATTCTTTTCTGAAGTTTAACAGGCAGGTATGGAAAGGCTAGAAGAGTATGTAGAGTAGGAGTCTCCAGTTACAGAAATAGGAAATCTACCAAGAGATCCTATACCAGAGGTTTTAACTATCAATTCCTCAGAATTGTTACAAACTGTAAAGGACCTAAAAACTAAAATGGAGTCTGTAAAGCAAGAAAATGAAAGGATTCTGAGGGCTCAAGAAGAGCTTAATCAAATCCTAACTGAGAAGTTTCAAACTAAGGGTAGGGGTAGAAGAACCAAATCAGAAGATACCAGTCATCAACATAAATCTAAAAAGATGAAACATACTAAAACTAAAAGTAGTTCATCTTATGAAGTGTTTGGTGAACAACGAAACTATCAAACTACCAGTGATAGTAGTGATGATAATTAGTATACTAAAAAGAGGAAATGCAAACCTTATGAGAATATTTCCAGAGAATTCAAAAAGAAAAAAACCACCAACCTTTAATGGAGAGACTGAGAAGGGGGAGGAAGCTGAATCCTGGTTATCTGGGATGAAGAAGTACTTCCAAATATATAACTATTCTAACCAGTTAAAGGCTAGAATGGCTATATATAACCTCTTAGGAAAGGCTAACATTTGGTAGAAGGACTTGAAAAGAGTTAAGGGAATAAAAGAGAAAAATGTAAACTAGAGTACCTTTAAAAGGTATTTCAAAAAGAAATTCCTGTCTGAACAGTATTATGAGGAGAGAGCCAAAGAGTTTTATGAGCTGAAGTTAGGATCAATGACAATGAAGGATTTGAACAGCAAGTTCTTAAGTCTACTCAGGTACGTACCATATCGTGTAGATGAGAAACCAAAGGTACAACAATTCCTTAGCTGTCTGCCTTATCATATTAAAGATAGAATTGAATATGATAACCCAAATACCTTGGAGGAAGCTATGAGAAAAGCTAACTTCTGTTTTGAGCAGAATCAGAAGAAAGAAAACTTGGCCAACTAGAAGGCTAAGAAAAATAATAATCAGTTTGAACAAAAGAAGAAGAATTTTGTGCCTAATAGAAATCCTAAGAATAATAAGGCCAAAAACTATCCTAATAACAAGAAATTCCAAGGAAATAGGAAAAATACACCCAACAACCAGAACAATCTTAAAGGTAAGGAATTTGCAAATAATCAGGGAAACTTTACCAATAATTTCAAGCGCAAAGAGCCTATCAAGTGTTGGGAGTGTAATGGCCCACACTATGCTTTAGTCTGTCCAAACAGGAAGAAAATTGTTAGAAATATTCATACCATACAAGAGGAGATTCCCATTGGGGAACTAGCAAGGAGCATGCCTAGAATCAACACAGTCTTGAAGAACCGACAAGCTAAATATCATACTTCCATGGTGGAAGTAGAAGGTATGATAAATTAGACCCCTGTAACCATTTTGATTGATCCAGGAGCTAGTCTCAGTTATATTGCACCTCAAATAGTAGAAAAATGTAAATTATCTATTGAAAAAGTTGAGAATTCATGGTTAGTTCAATTAGCCACTGGTGCTAAAAGAAAAGTAACTTGTTTTGTAAAAGAATGTGCAATAGTTATGGATGAATTTGAAACTGTTCTTAAGCTTAATGTTTTGCCTCTTGGTTCTTATGATTTGTGGATTGGTATGGACTGGTTAGAACAACATAGAGTAATTATAAACTGTTATGATAAAACTTTCACATGCTTAAACAGTAATGAAAAAACAGTAAGTGTTAAAGGAATACCTAGAAAAACCACCATAAGGTAGATTTATGCCCTACAGCTTAAGAGAGCTACTAGGAAGGGATGCAAAGCTTATGGAGTAACAATTACTGATGAGGAAAGTATAATTATAAAAGATAAGTTAAAAGTCGAATACATACCAGTCTTAAAATAATATGTTGATGTATTCCCAGAAGAAATTCCAGGATTACCTCCAAAAAGGGAATTGGATTTCACTATTGAGCTGGTACTGGGTGCGGTACCTAGCTCAAAGGCCCCTTATCAAATGAACATACTCAAACTTAATGAATTAAAATCTCAATTAAAAAAATTAATTGATAAAAAGTATATTCGACCAAGTGTGTCTCCTTGGGGGGCACCTATCATCTTTGTTAAGATAAAGGACGAAACTATGCGGATTTGCATAGATTATCGTCAGTCAAACAAGATGACCATCAAAAATCGATATCTATTACCCCACATAGATGATATGTTTGATCAACTACGTGGAGCCATGGTGTTTTTGAAAATAGATTTAAGGTCTGGATATCATCAAGTAAGGATTAAAGATGAAGACATCTTTAAGACAGCTTTCAGAACTAGATATGGTCATTATGAATTTGTCGTAATGCCATTCAGGCTTACTAATGCCCCAACTATTTTCATGTGTTTAATGAACAACATGATGCATAAGTATTTAGATAAGTTTGTGGTCGTGTTTATCGAAAACATTCTAATGTATTCAAAAACTGAAGAAGAACGTAAAGAACATCTAAAAATTGTTTTGTAAGAGTTGCGAGAACATCAACTCTTCGCAAAGTTTAATAAATGTGATTTCTTTAAGGATAAGATTCGGTATTTGGGTCATGTAGTGACCAAGGAAGGAATTTTTGTAGATCCTGAAAAGATAAGGGAAATTGAAGATTGGTCGGTTCCGAATGATGTGACAGATGTTCGATCTTTCATGGGCATTACCGGTTACTGCCGGAGGTTCATTGAAGGTTTTTCAAGGATAGAAAATCCAATAACTTCCTTGAAAAAGAAGGGAAAGAAGTTTGACTGGAATAAAAAATGTGAAGAAAGCTTTAAAAATTTAAAAACTTTATTAACTAGCGCACCTATTTTAACAATAGTAGATCCTAATAAAGAATTTGTAGTATGCACTGATGCCTGTAATGATGGCTTAGGTGGTGTTCTGACTCAAGAATGGCATGTTATTGCCTATGAGTCTAGAAAGTTAAAAGTTCATGAAAATAATTATGCAACATATGATCTAGAATTAGTTGTTGTAATACATGCCTTAAAGATGTGGTGACACACTTAATTGGCAGAAAATTTGTTTTAATAACTGACAATAAAGGATTGAAGTATATTTTAGATCAGCCAAATTTAAATTCCAGATAAGCTAGGTGGTTAGCTTTCTTAAGTGAATATGATTTTGAAATTCAACATATAAAAGGTAAAGAAAATAAAGTTGTTGATGCATTAAGTAGGAATGCAAGGCTGAATTTTGCAGCAGCAATCAGCACCTATGTTTTAGACTTGGATGAACAGCTTAAAGAAGGAATAGAGCAAGATGAAATTTACCAAAATTTGTAAGCTAAAGCTAAAGAAAATCCAACAGAAAAATTAATTAAAGGTTATATTTTAAATGAAAAAGAATTTTTACTGTATAAAGATAGGATGTACGTACCTAACGTACCCAAAGTTAAGCTATTAATTCTGGATGAAATTCATAAAACACCATATTCAGGTCATCAAAGTTATCAAAAGACTATAACCATGTTAAGAAAAGAGTATTTCAGGCCAAATATGAAAACTGAAGTAGAAGAATATATTTCTAGGTGTTTTGAATGTCAACAAGTAAAAACTAAACATCAACACCTAGCTGGTTTGCTTCAGCCATTACCCATTCCTAGCTGGAAATGGGAGATAATTAGTCTAGATTTTATTACTGGGCTGCCTAAAAAGCAAAATCAGAATGATTCTATCATGGTAGTAGTTGATAAGTTAAGCAAAGTAGCTCATTTTATACCTGTTAAAACTACTTATAAAGCTGCAAACATAGCTAATATTTTTCTAAAATAGATTTTTCGATTACATGGAGTACTAAAAGTCATAATCTCAGATAGAGATCCTAAGTTTATAGGAAACTTTTGGAAGTCTTTGTTTAAAGGGTTAAACACCACATTAAATTTTAGTACTTCTTTCCATCCTCAAACAGATAGACAAACTGAAAGGGTAAACCAAGTATTAGAAGATCTATTAAGAATGTATGCGAAAGATTAGCCTGGTAAATGGCAGGACTATTTACATCTGGTAGAATTTGCTTATAATAATAATTATCAGACATCATCCATATTTAGTCCTTTTGAAATTTTATATGGACGAAAATGTAATACTCCTACTTGGAGTAATCCAGTAGGTAGATTGGTATTAGGTCCATAACTGCTAAAAGAAATGGAAGAAATTGTAAAACAAGTGCAGGGAAATCTGAAAGTGGCACAGGATCGACAAAAAAGTCAAGCAGACTTAAAAAGAACTCCAAAGGAGTTTCATGTAGGTGAACATGTGTTCATCAAGGTAAGGCCCAAAAATAGCTCTCTGAGATTGGGGAGTTGCGCAAAATTGACAACCTCGTTACTATGGCCCATTTGAAATTCTGTCTAGGATTAGACAAGTAGCTTATCAATTAGCATTACCACCTAATTTAAGAGTACATAATGTTTTTCACATTTCTGTTTTAAAGAAATATGTTCATGATGCTACTCTTGTGGTTAACTGGAATGATGTATAGGTGGAACCAAAATGAGACTTTGTGGTGGAAACTTGATTGTATCCTTGGAAGGAGGGAGATTACACTTCGAAACCACACCATTGGACAAGTGAAGGTGCAATGGAAGCACCTTAGTCCAGAGGAATCCACCTGCGAATTGGAAAGTAAAATGCAAGATGCATATCCAATTCTGTTCCAGGGGAATTCTGAGGATGAAGAATAAATAACATCAAGGACGGTGTTATGTTCTAAGGGGGTGTGTATGTCACATGCCCCAATTTTGCAAAATAATATTATCTTATTTGATTTTATTCCAAGACAATATGTTAAATTTTATGCTAAGTTGTAAATGATGACTCAGCAGAGTCAAGGTTGTGAATGTAATTCTAAATATTTTAATTATAAATAAATAAAAGTGGAGACAACAGCTTGGGAGAGTTGTTAAAAGAGTGTTTACTTGTCAAGTTGGTGGAGGATACTAGGTGGAGAGCAAAGAGACAAGTGGTAGCATCCTCAAACACTTCCAATGTTGCAGGTGGCAACCTCCCTACATTTGGGGTCATGATCTCCCAAGAAAGTGGGACCAGAGCAAGTGGCTCAATTAATGACAACTAACCCAAAAAGACCTAGGCAATCTTAATAAAAAATCCCATTGAAGAGAGCTGAGGCTGCTCATTCCAAGAAGAGAACCATTTAGGTGAATGTACTTTAGAGGATTTCATTGGGAAGGGAATTTGTGGAATGTGTTTGAGGGGTAAACTGTAGAAAGTGATCTAGTACAGCTATTCAGCTGAAGGATCTTGCTGCTGAGTGCAGAGTTATTATTCAGTCATTGGACTAGTATTTTGTTGCTTACTCCACTAATTCTCAGCCAAGGAGACCAGGAACAAGCTTGGGGGTCCTGAGAAGACATTGTTTGATCACTCTCCAGGAGTTGGTAGGGAGGAACGGCCTCCCAACGCTGTTGTCATACAGCATTAAACAAGCTCTACAGTCTTTTATTTGCTGTGTTAAAAGTTTATATCTGAGAATGAATGAATAATGAATGATTTACATCTTTTGTACTGAACTGTTAGAGCTTGTAATCTTTTAGTTATTTGAATATCGAATCTGTAATTGGATGAAATAATCCTACCTATGTTTGTCCCCGTCTGGAACGAACCAGACCGCACTCTAGCACATGTAGTATGTTTAAAATAGATGAATATATAATAGGAATCTGAAATGAGTAGATGTATTATGCATTTCATTATATTAATATAACTTATTTCTGTATGAAGACTATTATCAACAAAGAACAATAACCTATTCTTATATGTTCTTGTTAACCAGATTATGTAAGTAAGTACATTAGAAAAAGAAATAGAAATAACTTAGCACAGGTAGAAGGATCTTTTTAATAAATACTCTAATAGGAAATAGATTATGCTATGCACAGTATCTTATTCTTTTTATCGAACTTAAATTATGTAAGATGTTAATATGTGCTATGTTACATGTTTATTTTCTTTGTATCATACTTATTAACCTGTTGCTTATGTATTAGAAGAAATAAAGCTAAACTACTTATTTACTTTCAGTTCAAACAAAGGTATTAGATACCGTATCTAGTTTACTAGAATTAATAATAGTTTAAAAACTAACAGATACTACTAACTCAGGATAGTGATATGAAAAAGGATATTGATATGAAAAATAATTGTTGTATTAAGATAGAAAATATAAATACTTATTTTAATTAATCATATTGTTAAATAACTAAGAGAATTAGTTACTTTAAATTGAAAGGGTTTTTGGAAAAGAATCATTCTTTTATTTAAAAGAAAATAGACTCATTACTAAATTAATGTTTACGAGTAATCCTACTAAAACCCTAGATAACAATTCAGAAAAACAATAAGAACTTAATAAATTAACATTTGCATAACTTTATAAGAGTTGTACTGTAAATACTAACAGGTTTATCTTTCTACAAAAGAGAACTTTAGGGTCGAACCCTAGTTTAATAATACCCTTGTTCTAATAAAAACAACCAAGTCATAATCTAGTGGTTGGATTTTATGTACAAGTATAAGCAATAAACTGTTACAGTTTAGTCACAGTCTTATTTGAATAAGTGCATGCATAAATACAAGCTGAATTATTTATATTATATAAAGATAATAGTATTACATAAAAAAACATTGTTTATAAATTAATAATTCTTTAAACAAACTGAAGAAATCTTTAAAGAAAGAAAGCAAAGATTATTCCATAAACCCTAACCTGGAATTCTTTGAGCCATTAGAATAATCTTAAATTCTTTTGACAGTAATAAAAATAATTTAATAACAATATAGAAATTATCTTCTTAAAGGTTAAATAGGGTAAAAACCCTAGCTCTTATTTCAGAGTAGAAACTACCCAGTTTTCTTATATATGCAGATCTATTACAGTAGTAATCGAGGATAAACTATATACTTATTCTTTGATATAAACATTTAAGGAAAAATTAAATTTATTAACACAGAGATAAAAATATAAATATATAAAGGAGAACGAACTTAACTTACAGATAGAATGTCTTAAGTTATTTACATTATATCCACAAGCCCGAAGGCCGAATGGAAGTCAAAGCTTTACCAATGTACAAAAGAAACTCAGCAAAAATCTCAATACCCATATATTTTATGGAGTATGAACAATATAAACATAGTAATACAAAACTGTAAGTACAATCCTATTACGAGAGGATAGCTTTACAAATTACATAGCATAAAGCTGAAGTCACCTTGCAAACATCATGGGTTTTAACCAAAATAAAAACCATAAAAATGAAGGACAGCAACCCAATACTAGGTGCAGCATGGCCGAGACCTTCTCCAACTGCAAGAGTCTGTGCAAGTAGAGGAAACCCTATTTGAAATCGGAGCTTACCATGAATGCTTCATGGAGCCATCTTTACAGTGCAATGACCAACTTCGGAGACGAGCCAACCTGCATAATAAAGAACCAAAGATAAAAAAATCATAAACCCTTGTGCAAAGTAAAACCATAAACTGTAATAGCTCTTAGTTATTGTTGTTACTCACCTTAACCAGAAGTGAAAACGATGGAGCCCTGGACGAACAGTAACACCACGACCAACGCTAAAAGGAGCCAAACCCTCATTCTCGTCAAGGATGGAGATGACAGGATTCTAGTGTTTACACATCTATCAGCAGAGGTGGGGTTATTCCTGAGCAAAGGTTGTGAAGCAGTCAATTATAATGGATTCTAATTGTTACCAGCATACAAGCAAAGAAACTAAACCCTACAATGAAGGAGCCTTGCAATAACATACTTTAAAGTCAAGCTTTCATCAATGTCAAACTACGACAGATGAGTAGCAAAAACTATGACAGAGGAGCAGCAAAAAGGAGCTTTCAAGCGGTCGTAAATCCATATATAGGGAAGGTAGTAAACTCTAAGCGAAGTAAAGAAATCACAGAGGAGGCAAGAAATGGAACCTAGCTCAAGGGAATAAGCCACGAATAATTCCAGCGTTGGAGCCACTGTAGCTATCTACAACCCACAACCGCCATGGAAGCTCACAGAGTAGCCCACAGAGCCAACGCAAATGATGAAGTTCGAATGAACCAAGGGTTAGGGTTAAAACTATTTAAGCAACCGGTGCATGGCCAGGAAAGTTCCACGTGGTCACAAACATTTTTATCATGCAATGGGTCGACTTTCCATAGTCACCTACATTTTCATAATAGCCAATTTTATTCACCAATGATTTTATCAAAACCATATCATGCTTTGCATGGGTTTCAATCATACTATAATAGTTTAAACATTGGTGCATAGTTTGTCATTGGCGTGGAGTTGCAATGTTATCATAACGTTGACTAATACATAACATAAACCTCATCCACGTAACCCAAAAAGAAATACCGTATGTACTATATCGAATCCAATGTTAGGAGTTATCGCTAGTAAAAGATGGTGAGGTTTATGTTTATGTTTGCATAGTAAATTTATACTAATGAGCATCGTGGGGAAACTTTACAAAGACATTTTAACATCATCGTTAGTTATATGCATAGTATACATGTGAGCATTAACTCCTTTTTAAGTGATTACAATTCATCAAAGTTTGTATAATGATATCACCATTGTGAAATAGGTTGTGCAATAACTAAGTTGTTGTTAATAGAATTTTAAGATAATTATGAAATCACTGACTGATAAACAACTAGTGAATAGTGTAAGAAGGACTATCTATTAGTTCTAGTGCCTGTCATGATTGTCACATGCTCCAATTTTGTAAAATAATGTTATCTTATTTTGATTTTATTCCAAGACATTATGTTAAATTTAATGCTAAGTGGAAACTGATGACTCAGCAGAGTCAAGGATGTGGAATGTAATTCTGAATATTTAATTTAAATAAATAAAAGCGGAGACAACAGCTTGGGAGAGCTGTTAAAAAGAGTGTTACTGGTCAAGTTGGTCGAGGAGACTAGGTGGAGAGCAAAAATACAAGTGGCAGCATCCTCAAACATTTCCTATGTTGCAGGTGGCAACATCCCTACATTTGGGGTCATGATCCCCCAAGAAAGTGGGATCAGAGCAGGTGGCTCAATTAATGACAATCAACCCAAAAAGACCTAGGCAATCTTAATAAAAGTACCCAATGTAGAGAGTTGAGGCTACTCCTTCCAGGAGAAGAATCATTCAAGTGAATGCACTTCAAGGAATTCATTGGGAAAGGGAAATTGGAAGGAAGGTGTTTGAGGGGTAAACTGCAGGAAGTTGATATAGTACAGCTTTGTAGCTGAAATATCTTACTGTAGTATGCAAAGTTGGTATTGATTCTCAGGACTAGTACTTTATTGTTTTCTCCGCCTAGTTCCAGCCAAGGAGACCAGAATAGGCTCGAAGGTCCTGAGGAGTCGTTGTTTGAGCACTCTCCAGGATTTGGTAGGGAGGAACGGCCTCCCATTGCTGTTGTCATCTATCTTTAAAGACAAGTTCCATTATCTTTTAATTTCTGTGTTATAGTTTATATCTGTATGTGAGCAAATAATAAATGATTATATGTTATGCTGTAAGTTGTAAAGCTGAAATCTCCTAGTTGTTTTCAAGTCTTAATCTATATTGTGATGAAAGATAAATCCTACCTGTGTTTTTCCCCATCTTGAGTAATCCAGATCATATTCTAGCACAGGTAGTGTGTTAAATCGAAAGAAGTATGATAGGAATATGAATGAATCGAATATTTATGTTTTTCTGAGTGTTGAATGTTTTCTTTCAGTAGATAGTTATTATTATTACAAAAAGATTAGTAATATGTTCATAGAGTTATTGGTAGAACTAGACTGAATAGCTAAAATATCATAGATGGAACAAGAACCATCTTACTTACTAACAACAGTATGTTTAAGCATATAACTCATTCTTCTATACCACATCTGTTTCTATAAACTGTACATTTATATTGAAGTAGAAGAACTAGTATTATCAGTTGAAAGTTATCATTTATGTTAAGAAAAGATGTAAAAATAATACAGATAGTTTATCTCTTCCCTTTAGTGATAACTAATCTTCCTGCAACTATCTGAATTCTAATTAAGAATTTGATAAATATTACATTATTCTTTTCTTAGCATTAATAACTAAAGGACAGTAGTAACTTAGGTTTAAATTAATATTAATAAGAAACTGTTCTTATACTTTTGCAGATACTATAGATGTAAAGAATATTGACAGGTAGGAAAGTTATTATATTCTATAAGTAAGTCTACAGAAACAATTGTATTAAATAACATAAATATTACAGACTACTCTCAGTCATAATTATTGTACAAATAAATACCAACATAAACTTAAGAAGAGATAGTTTAAATAGATAATAATATTATAAATACAAATAATATTATTATTATCATTAAATAGTGATGTTTATAAACTATTAATTCATAAAAACAAACTGAAGGAAACTGTGTAACCGTAATTAAATTTACAAGATAATAACACAGGAAATAATACTCTATCAAAGTTAAAAGCGAATAAACCATAGCTCATATTATGAGCGTAATCTATAAGTATTTTTAAATACTGTAGTAACCTAGGTTACACATAGGGTAGTTCTTTTAAAACTATTACTAAAAATGTTATGCACAGGAATAAATTATCGTACTGTTTAACTTGTATAAATGTATTTATAAGAGAAACAGTGTTTTTCTTTTGATAACAGCATACATCTATAGAAATAAATGTCAGGGTTAAAACCCTTAAAAATATTACATTACAAGTATCAAAATATTAAAAACAATTTTACATCAAATCTATAACCATTAATAACCAGTTTAATAACCTACTCAGAGTCCTTTAAGGACAAATAGATTAAAATAGAAAAATAGTATAACTATTATAACAAGAATAGTATAAATCAAAACAAGGGTTTTTACAGGTCAAACCCTAACCCATGACTTCCATCAAAACAAGAAATATTTAAGTTACGACTGTAAGTATCAGCCTTAAAATTTTAATTATAAAACCCTTACAAGGAACTCAACTGAGTTTCAAACTTCATTATATTCAGGAAGGGTAAAAACCCTAGAATTACACAGAGTATAGTATAAACTCCCATCAAACAAAACGAGTTTACAACTGTACTTCCATTACAAAAATTACAAACTTAAACCCGACTGTGAAGCCAAAGCTTCGACTAAGTATAGTTCACAATACAAATTAAGTCCACCCTAACAAGGGTTTGATTCAAATATTTTAACAACAGCCTATAAAAACATTAAAAGCAATAACATGCTCGTGACGAGATGAGAGAGGGTTTTCAAAACCCTGGGTGAGTCCAACAACCACCCTAACACTAACAAAGTGAGAATCCATCATTCAGACCACGGGGCTTACCTAAGTTTGAACCACGACCCACGGTTTTTGCAAGGGGGGCGTCTTTTCTTCTTTGTTCGAGCTTCACAGCGGCGAGCACCTGCAGCAAGCATCAAACCACTGTCAGCGAAACAAGTTACTCATTAAAGCATGAAAACAATCTTTATACACTTACAGTAAGTAAAAGAAATTCCAATATGACAATCACCTCTCAATGGGAGAACAACGAACAGCTTCATGAAGCACTATCACCTATAGGCAGTGCAGTCAAAAAACCAAACAGCCCTTAAGAATATCACACAATGGCGAGCCACGAGAACAAGAGAAGGAAAACGAAGTAACCATTAAGCTATGCAAGCTATGGATGAAAGGTTTCACAGGCAGCGAGCCAAGGGTAGCAAAAACGACAACTCCACTTGTTGCAAAGAAAGAACCAGCCACTACAAATGGTATTCAAAACCACAAACCGAAGGATAGAAGTAGCATGGAGTCAATGCACAAGGCAACTGTAACCAGAAGAAATGACAGCTTCCATGGGAGACAAGCCAAGAAACCCTAGAGCCAGCATAAACTGCAGGACAAAAATGATATTGGTTAGGTTTCCATAGCATTATATATTTTCCAGGCGTGGACAAAAATCAACCACATAGCAAATAAATTTATCCATGCAGTGAGGGTCGTTTCCTATAGTTCCTGTGTGGAAACAATACTCCAATTATTGTTCTTTGAAGCGTGGAGTAACCTTATTGTCAACCCAAATAATTCACGATCCAGTTGTTAATCATTTGTACAATGTCTTATGTTAGCATAATGACAAGTTTGTCAACGTAAGGGTTACGTTGACCTAGCTAATAGAGTCATTTATAAATCTTAGTTTAAAGCCCAATTTGGATTATGCATTAATCCCTTTCAACCAATAACATTATATTGTTATATAATAACACCACCATAACGATATATTTGGTTGCATAACTATTCTCTAAACATTGTTTTGATAAGATAGAAATCATTTAATTTATGTCTTGTTATAGATAAGGTCAAAGTTTAAGTCTTTTAATTAGATATAAAAGAGTTCGTGCTAGCTATTAAATGACTATAGTTTCTCTAGTAGCAAAGATAAACTATAGCTTATGCATAGTAAACCCTTTTTCAATATGAATATTACAAGTCTAAACTTTATAAATAGCACCTTGTTATAATGCAAAGGAATATAAAGACTAGATTAAAATACGTTATAATAACAAACTATTGGTATATTGAATGTCTATTGAACAAATAGATTATGCATATCTATGAAATTTACATGAACTGATAACTCAAATAGCATCGAAGCTTTGAAGTAGTACAAAGCTGAAGGTAAGAATATTATCACAAAATTCTATCACATAGTTTAAGTGACAATACTTTGATAGAGCTTGGAGTATAACTCAACTTGGTTTTATTCTTGTTTAGAATGTCTAGTGGACAGTAAGGTAATTATAGAAGTAAACCTGATAACCGAAATAGGAATGACCCGATTGAATCCAAAAGTTACTAGAACCACAGAGTTAGACTTGGAAATAAAATAGAGGTAACCATGAGCTCATATAGAAGGGCATGATGGTTGTAGTTTTACAATCGAATGTTTTTACTGTCCAAAAGATATTAGGCTATAAGTTATCATGTAGAAACAAAATGAGGGTCAATAAATACACAGGCAAGATAAGATACTATTGCATAAATACTAACAATAACAATGTTTATGGATAAAAAATCACGTTCTACTGAGCCTGCGCGTTAGGGTTAATCGTGCTGAGCGAGTGCAGGTATGGCGGCGCCTGGGGGGGGGGAGGTCCCCCCCCCCCCCCTTCGATTTCAGAGGAGGATGCCTTCAGAAGGCTCCTCTCTAGTAGAGGGAAGAAATCCTCTGTCTCGGTGATTCCGAAATTCATTAAAAAGATGGAGGAAATCCCTGACATTGCCCTTCCTGAAGAAAAACCAATGAAATTTTCTCTGGCTCTGGCTAAGCGAGGCTTAGTGGGTCATTTCATGGGCCTATGGCCATCCACCAAGACCCTAGATGACTGGATATAGAGGAACTGGAAGCCCAACCTAAAACATGGGGTAACTTGCTACCCAGTTGGGAGAGGGTTCTTTGTCTTCGAATTCATATCAGAAGAAGACCGGGATTTAATTTTTAGAAATGGCCCCTACTTCATGGGGATGTAGGGCCTTTACTTGAACAAATGGACGCCGAACTTTGACCCCACGATCGATCTCCCCAAAGAGGTGCCGGTGTGGGTCAGGCTCCCAAATATCTCGTTGCATTGATGGGACTTCGAATCATTGCAGAGAATAGGGAACGCAATCAGCTGCTTCATTGACAAAGCAGACAACAAAGGAAAATACACATGTGCCAGAATCTGTGTTGAAGTGGACCTTGAAGCCGATCTCCCGGAGGCAGTAAAGTTAACAGTTGGATCTTGGACCCATTACCAAAAACTGGACTATGAGCACCTACCATTCAAGTGTAGAAATTGCCAAGAGCACGACCATTTCCAAAGGCACTACACCAAACTAGCTGAAGGGAAAGAAGATGCGGAATGCTGGCAGAAAGTTAAGAAGGGGAAAACCCCTAATAGTACCAAAATCAAGGAGAAAGCGACCCAGGAACCTCCAAAGGGATGCAGCTCAAAATCCAGCCCTCAAGAAAGCCCCAATGAAGTCCAAATTCCTACCAGCGCTCCAGAAAAGGAAGAAGCTAGGGCATTTCAAGGCCCAAACAGCTCATCCCCCCACCCTACTATTCCCAGCCCGTCAAAAGAACCCATAAGTTTGGGATCAGAAACAGGAGCTGAATCATCAGAGGAAGGAGATATTGAAGTAAGCAGCCCGTCAAGCACCCCAAATCAATCAAAGCGGGGACAAAAATCTGAGAAGAAAAGAAGGGAAGAGCAGTCCTATAAGGATGTGGTCCAAGGTTCACAGCATACCATACCAGAAATGATGAACACCAGATCCAGATTGAAAATTTAGAAAACCCCGAAAGGGGGTCATCCCCCTCATCCAGGTAAATAATGCAGTACGTCTCCTAGAACTGCAGAGGACTAGGTAGCACCATAAAAGAATAAGCCATAAGAGATTTAGTAAGAACAATGATGCCGGAAGTCCTCCTAATCCAGGAGACGAAGTTGGAGGAGGAGGCTCTTCTCCAAGCTAGTAATGTGTTCTGGAAGAAAGGCTCGGGAAGGGTTGTGAGTGCAAGAGGAGCATCGGGAGGCCTGGCAACGTTCTGGGACTCTACAAAGCTCGATCTTGTAGAAGAAGAAAGAACCATTCACTAGTTATTCACCAAGCTACTCCACAAAGAATCCAGCCACCCTGTAAGTATTTTTAATTTGTATGTTCCTATCTTGCATACAGAGAAAAAAGAGTGTTGGGACTCCGTAAAGCTTTTTCTTAACCAGCATAACCCTGTAAATTTAATAGTTGCTGGGGATCTAAATGTTACTCTTGCCATGGCCGAGAAAAGAGGGGGCTCGATTGTCCAGGACCCTGTAAGAGAATGGTTGGAAGACTTGATGCTGGATTGGGATCTTGAAGATATCATCCCAGACAATGGGAAATTTACTTGGTCCAACAAAATAATAGGGCCTGGCCATATTGCTGCTCGCCTAGACCGCTTCCTTATCCATTCCTCCTTCCTTACGCTTGGGCTCATGGAGACCTCCAAGATCCTCCCACATTATACTTCTGACCATAAGCCTATCTCGCTTTCCCTCTTTCCCATGAAAAAGTTAGGTCCCATTCCCTTTCGGTTCAGCCCAATCTAGGTAAATCTGGAAGGATTCCAAGATATTGTGTCTAACTCCTGGAAAATTCTTGTTTATGGTTCCCCCTTCTATGTTTGGGAGAGTAAACTTAGAATACTAAAATCTGATCTGAAATATTGGGCCAAAGGCCTAAGATCCCCCACGGATGAAAGAAAAAGAGCTCAGAAGGCTCTGGAACGGCACCAACTAGTACTGGAAGAATCCCCGGTCACTCTTGCCTTGATTAACCGGGAGGTGGAACTTCAAAGGAATTACCATAAAGCCTGTAGAGATGAGGAAATTTACTAGAGAACCAAGTCAAGAACGCTTTGGCTCCAAGCTAGAGATAAAAACACAACTTTTTTTCATAAGCAAGCTCAGGCCAGGAAAATCTACAACTCCATCAATGAAATTCAAATGCAAGACCATGTTCTAATGGATTTCAATGAAATCAAGGAGGCTGCCCACTTCTATTTCAAAAACCTCTATTCTGCTCTGGATCCGGATCCAGTTGACCCAAATTCCTACCCTCTATCAGAGATTCCAAACTTAATTAATGATGATGACAACCAGTTGCTGAACAGCCCTGTAAGTATTCGGGAAATCAAGAAAGCCCTTTTTAAAATGGATCCGGACAAAGCTCCTGGGCCGGATGGTTTCACAGCCAGTTTCTACATTTCTTGCTGGGACATCATCAAATCTGATTTGTACAGAATGGTTAAGAAGGCTCGGAACTGCTCCAAGCTGGGGGGCAGCACCAATTCCTCGTTCTTGGCCCTCATTCCAAAAGAAAAATGTACCAGGAATTTCAGCAGATTTAGGCCTATATCCCTCTGTAACACGGGGTATAAAATCATTACCAAAATAATGGCTAACAGAATGAAAAAATTCCTGCCAAAATTGATCCTGGAAAATCAAGGAGGGTTTGTGAAAGGCAGACAAATTCTGGACAATATTATTCTAGTCCAAGAAGCCATTCACACCAGCTATAAAAAAAGGAAAAGGGCATGGTTGTTAAGTTGGATCTGGCTTGTGCCTTTGACAGAGTCAGGCACGATTTCCTTTTTGCAGTCATGAGCAACTTTGGGTTCAATCAGAAATTTATTGACTGGGTTAAAGCTTGCATTTCAGCCCCTTGGATCACTTCGTTGGTCAATGGACACCCCACCAGCTTATTCAGTGCCTCAAGAGGCCTGAGGCAAGGCTGCCCACTTTCCCCAGTGCTCTTTGTTCTCCAATCTGCTGTTCTAAGCTTCCAATTGAACAAAAAACTCCAAAACAGATCTCTCTCAAGCATCAGAGTTGTCCCAAAGGTTAAGGATGTCAATCACACCCAGTTCGCAGATGATACCTTGTTATTGGGTGCTACCAATCTCATTACAGCTAGTAAATTCAAAGCAGAGCTGGACTTCTACAAGCACGGCTCCGGAAGTGAAATAAATTACCATAAAAGCAAGATATATGGGTGGAATTGTACTCCCCGGGAAATGCTGGAGATATCCCGGATTCTAGAAATGGATGGCCTTTCAGCTTGGGATACCTTTACTTATCTGGGTATTACAATATTCAGAGCCTCTCCTAAATTTATTCATTGGCTGCCCCTGCTGGACAAACTAAAGAACAAAATCCACGCATGGGGAGCAAAACAGCTAAACAAAGCTGGTAAAGTAATCCTTATGAACTCTGTCCTGGCCAGTCTTCCTATCTACCATTGCTCAGTCCTTCTAGCTCCCAAATCCATAACAAACAAGATAAATGAGCTGCTCCGTCGTTTTCTCTGGGAAGGTGGCAGAAACAATGAAAAGAAGTTGCATCTGGTGAGCTGGGACAAGTTCATGAAGTCAAAAATGGAGGGGGGCCTTCAAATCCGAGATGTGTCCATCCAAAATCTTTCCATGGGTGGAAAAATACTCTGGAATATGATCACCGGGAAAAGAACCTGGAGCAAACAAATTCTCAAGAAAAAATACTTCACAGGAGATAAGGAAAGATGCTTGGAAAGAGCCACAAAAGTGCAGAAAGGATCTCCGATATTCTCGCTCTGCAAAAAGGCTATCTCGCACTTCATCTCAAAGCTCACCTGGATCCCAGGAAATGGGGCAAAAAATCACATTTGGGATGACTCTATTCTTGGAGACCAGCCTCTTAATGGAATCAGCGATCTGGAAAATATTAAAGATTGGCTCACAGCCAATAATCGCAGCACCCTGTGGGACATTTCATGCTGGAAAAATGATGACAACGAAGCCTGGGAAAGCTAGAATTTGGGTGATTACCCAATCAAGCTTCAGGAGGAAGCGTTGAATCTGTTGGATCATCTACAGGGAAAATTGCCTTTAAATGCCAGAGCAAGAGATAAACGTGGCTGGGGCTCACGATCTAGATTTTATACTGCTGCTACTGGCTACGTTGCAATTTTGGATATTCCTTGGGTCCCTCCAAATCCTGGACCATGGGAAAGCCTCTGGAATTATCAGTCAATCCCAAAAGTGAACATTTTCATCTGGACCATGCTCCACAATGGAATCCTGGCCACCGACAACCTCAGGAGAAAAGGATGGGCGCTGCCTTCACGCTGCCCACTCTGCTGTTACGTTGAGGAGAATGCTGAGCACCTCTTCATCTACTGCGAATTCACCAAGGAAGTATGGAAAATCATGCTTTGGCCCATTACTGTCCGTTTACCAAATTCAATTATGGAGCTTATTAGCTGCTGGTTCTCCCTCTCTCCCTTTAACTTGAGCAAAAAAAAACTTCTCAGAACCATGTGGATGTGGATTCCTAAATTTGTTTGCTGGAAAGTATGGCTAGAGAGGAACAATAGAGTTTTGAAAGAGACCAGCAGACTCCCTATCCAAGTGGCTGTAAAAGCTAAGATCATGCTTGCTGAAGCTCTAAATTCTAAGCCATATTTAAGAAACATGGTCACCATATCTACTGAAGAAGAGCACTGGGTGAAGCAGTTCCATCTGAATCCTCAAATCCAGGAAACCAGCAAACCTCCTCAAAAGGCGAATTGGGAAATTAGACTAGAAGAACAGAATTTTATTAAGTGGAGATCAGCTCTCGACGAATGGTGTCTCTTTTTTGATGGGGCCTCAAAAGGGAATCCCGGTCAAGCTGGGGGAGGAGGCATCATCCTTGAACCTTCCGGCAATCTCCACATGTCCTATGCTTGGGGAATTGGTCTCGCCTCCAATAACCAAGCTGAGTACCTGGCATTGTGGTAGGGCCTAAGTCAAGCGAGGAAGCTGAATATTCAAAGGCTCACTATCTTCGGCGACTCTAGACTGATTATTAAAGCTTTACGCTCTAAGAAAATGCCAAAAGATATCAACCTCGGCCAAATTTACAGGAAAATTCTTCTTCTTTTATCTCATTTCAGAACTATCAAAGCCTATCATGTTCTAAGGCATTTAAATGGCCTAGCGGATGCTGAAGCCAATCAGGGAACTCTGCTGAATAAAAGCTAGCTGATAATTAATGAAGAAATTTCAAACGACATGATTCCCTAAGGCTAAAGCTGACTGCAGTTGTTTCAGTATGCCTGTAATCTTGAAGGAGACAAATTTGATGAAATCTAACACAGCTTTTGCCTCAGGCAGCAAGATAAATAGGAAGCCAAGGAAAGAATACTGGAACAAGCATTGTAAGGCCCAGGAAACCCTTTTGCCAGATTACCAATAAAATTCTATCCGTTTTCGTAAAAAAAAAAACAATAACAGTGTTTATAAATATTACAAATTACTTAGACTAAAGTAGAAATACTTGTAACTGAGATTTTAATGTTTAGAGTCACAAACATGTTGTATTGTCGTTACTTACTTCCAAACTTGTTTACTTGAAAAACTGATGAAAGCCAAATGGTTTTACCTTACAGGAGCTGTCTAGAGTTTAGTAGCTTATTTTACTAAGCTTTTTAAATTGCAAACAAAATACTGCTGACACTAAAAGATATTTTAAAGTATACTCGATCGATCATACCTGTAAACCTGTAATAAATAGTATTCATCTACATTAGCACGATTGCTAAGTAAGCCCTGGATTCAAAAGTAGATTCCACCTACTTGACATAAAAGAACTAATCAGTAAACTGAAGCAAACAGCACACAAAAAGATTTTATTCTTGTTATGAAAAATAAACTATTAAGTTATTAACTTAGAATTTAGTGAAACTAATTACTTAACTATTTCTTTTATGCCAACTATTAGCTGATAGTAAACAGGAGGTTTTAGCATTTATTGTTATCTCAAAATTTTAATTTTTTGTGAAAATTTGGGGTTTTGGCATGTGGTATCAGAGCACAAGGTTCAAACACTAGGCCTTGATGCATCCCAATTATCTTTCATAAAACAGTAAATTAAATTATTATGCTAACGTATTTTATTTTTAAAATGTTATTCAACAGAGAATTGTCTTTTTCTGAAGTTTAACAGGTAGGTATGGAAAGGCTGGAAGAGTATGCACAAGAGGAGTCTCCAGCTACAAAAATAGGAAATTTACCCAGAGATCCTATACCAGAGGATTTTACTACAAATTCTTCAGAGCTGTTATTGACTATAAAAGATTTGAAAACTGAAATGGAGTCTGTAAAGAGAGAGAATGAAAAGATTTTGAGGGCTCAAGAAGAGCTGAATCAGATCCTAATGGAAAAGTTTCAAACTGAGGGTAGGGGTAGAAGGGTAGAATCTGAAGATGCCAGTCATCAACAAAAATTTAAAAATATGAAGCATACAAGAACTACAAGTAGTTTATCGTCTGAAATGTTTGGTGAACGACAAAGTTACCATACTACTAGTGACAGTAGTGATGATGATCTGTACACCAAGAAGAGGAAATACAAACCTTATGAGGAAATTTTAGGGGAATTCAAAAAGATAGAAATGTTAAATTTTAATGGAGAGACTGAGAAGAGGGAGGAAGTTGAGTCCTAGTTATCTGGGATGAAGAAGTACTTCCAAATATATAAGTATTTTAACTAGTTAAAGGCTAGTATGGCTATATATAACCTTTCAGGAAAGGCTGATATTTGGTGGCACGACTTGAAGAGAGTTAAGGGTATAAAAGAGAAAGAAGTTAACTAGAGTACCTTTAAGTAGTATTTTAAAAATAAATTCCTGTCTGAGCAATATTACGAGGAAAGAGCTAAGGCGTTTTATGAACTGAAGTTAGGTTCAATGACAATGAAGGATCTGAACATCAAGTTCTTTAGTCTACTTAGGTATGTACCCTGCCTTGTAGATGAGAAAACAAAAGTATAGTGATTTGTTAGTTGTCTACCGTATCATATTAAATATAGAATTGAATATGATAACCCAAAGACTTTGGAGGAAGCTATGAGGAAGGCCAACTTTTGTTTTGAGCCGAATCGGAAGAAATAAATCTTCACCAACTGGAAGGCTAGGAAAAATAATAATCAGTCTGAATCTAAGAAGAAGGATTTTGTGCCTAACAGAAATTTTAAGAACAATAAGGCCAAAAACTATTCTAATAACAAGAATTTCCAATGAAATAGGAATAGTACACCCAACAATCAGAAAAATTTTAACGGTAAGGAAACTGCAAATAATCATGGAAACTTTACCAAGAATTTTGAGCGTAAAGAGCCTATCAAGTGTTGGGAATGTAATGGCTCACACTACGCTTCGGTCTGTCCAAACCGGAAGAAGACTGTTAGTAACATTCATACTATACAGGAGGAGATGACCATTGGGAAACAACTAGCAAGGAGCATGCCCAGAATCAACGCAGCCTTGGAGAACCGACAAGCTGAATATCAGACTTCCATGGTGGAAGTAGAAGGTATGATTAATCAGACCCCTATAACTATTTTAATTGATCCAAGAGCTAGTCTCAGTTATATTGCACCTCAGATAGTGGAAAAATGTAAGTTATCTTTTGATAAGTTTGAGAATTCATGGCTAGTTCAGTTAGCCATTGGGGATAAAAGAATAGTAACTTGTTTTGTGAAAGAATGTGCTTTACTTATGGATAAATTTGAAACTGCTGTTAAACTTAATGTTTCTCCACTTGGCTCATATGATTTGCTGATTGGTATGGACTGGTTGGAACAGCATAGAGTAATTTTAAACTATTATGATACAACTTTCACATGCTTAAATAGTGATGAACAACCAGTAAATGTTAAGGGTATTCCTAGAAAAACAATGGTGAGGCAGATTTCCGCTTTACAACTTAAAAGAGCTGTTAGAAAAGGATGTAAAGCTTACACAGTAACAATTACAGATGAGGAAAGTAAAATTAAAATAGATAAGTTAAAAGTAGAAGAAATCCCAGTTTTAAAATAATATTTTGATGTATTCCCAGAAGAAATTCTGGGATTACCTCCAAAAAGGGAATTGGATTTCACCATTGAGCTGGTACCGGGTGCAGTACCTATCTCAAAGGCCCCTTATCGAATGAACATATTGGAACTTAATGAGTTAAAATCACAATTAAAAGAGTTAATTGATAAAAAGTATATTCGACCAAGTGTGTCTCCCTAGGGGGAACCTGTCATCTTTGTTAAGAAGAAATACGGAACTATGCGACTATGCATAGACTACCGTCAGCTAAACAAGATGACTATCAAAAATCGATATCCATTGCCCTGCATAGATTACCTGTTTGATCAACTACATGGAGCCACGTTTTTTTCAAAAATAGATTTAAGGTCTAGATATCATCAAGTAAGGATTAAAGATGAAGACATTTTCAATACATCCTTTAGAACAAGATATGGTCATTACGAATTTGTCGTAATGTCATTCGGGCTTACTAACACCCCAGCTATCTTTATGTGTTTAATGGACAACATAATGCATAATTATTTAGATAAGTTTGTGGTCGTGTTTATCGATGACATTCTAATCTATTCAAAAACTGAACAAGAACATAAAGAACATCTAAAAAAAAATTGCAAGAGTTGCGAGAACATCAACTCTTTGCAAAGTTTAGTGAGTGTGACTTCTTCAAGGATAAGATTCAGTATTTAGGTCATGTAATGACCAAAGAAGGAATTTCCGTAGATCCTGAAAAGATACATGCAATCAAAGATTGGCCAGTTCCTAAAGATGTGACGGATGTTAGATCTTTCATGGGCATTATCGGTTACTACCAGAGGTTCATTGAAGGCTTCTCGAGGATATCAAATCTAATAAATTCCTTGCAAAAGAAAGGAAAGAAGTTCGACTCGAACTAGAAATGTGAAGAAAGCTTTAAGAAGTTAAAAACCTTATTAACCAGTGAAACCATTTTAAGAATAGTGGATCCTAATAAAGAGTTTGCAGTATGCACTGATGCCTGTAATGAAGGCTTAGGCGGTGTTCTGACTCAAGAAGGGCATGTTATTGCCTATGAGTCTAGAAAGTTAAAAGTTCACAAAAAGAATTACGCAACATATGATCTGGAACTAGCAGCTGTAATACATGCCTTAAAGATGTGGTGACATCACCTAATTGGCAGAAAATTTGTTTTAATGACTGATAATAAAGGATTGAAATATATTTTAGATCAGCCTAATTTAAATGCTAGATAAGCTAGGTGGTTATATTTCTTAACCGAGTATGATTTTGAAATCCAACATATAAAAGGTAAAGAAAATAAAGTTGTTGATGCATTTAGTAGGAATGTAAGGATGAATTTTGCAACAGCAATCAACACTTATGTTTTAGACTTAGATGAACAGCTTAAAGAAGGAGTAAAACAAGATGAAATTTATCAGAATTTGCAAGCTAAGGCTAAGGAAAACCCCACAGAAAACTTAATAAAAGGTTATAGTTTAAATGAAAAAGAATTTTTACTGTATAAAGATAAACTGTATGTACCTAACGTATCTAAGGTCAAACTGTTAATTCTGGATGAAATCCATAAAACACCATATTCAGGTCATCCAGGTTATCAAAAGACTATAACCATGCTAAGAAAAGAGTATTTTTGGCCAAATATGAAAACTGAAGTAGCGAAATATATTGCAAGGTGTTTAGAATGTCAATAGGTAAAAAACGAACACCAACACTTAGCTGGTTTACTAAAACCTTTACCTATCCTTAGCTGGAAATGGGAAGTGATTAGTCTAGATTTTATTACTGGACTGCCTAGAAATCAAAATTGGAATGATTCTATTATGGTAGTGGTTGATAAGTTAAGCAAGGTAGCTCATTTTATACCTATTAAAACTACTTACAAGGCTTCCAATATAGCTGATATTTTTCTAAAGCATATTTTTCAATTACATGGAGTACCAAAAGTCATAATCTCAGACAGAGATCCTAAATTTACAGGAAACTTTTGGAATTCCGTATTTAAAGGATTAAATACAACATTGAATTTCAGTACTTCTTTCCACCCTCAAATAGATGGACAAACTGAAATGGTAAACTAGGTACTGGAAGATTTATTGAGAATGTATGTGAAAGATCAGCCAGGTAAGTGGGAGGACTACTTACATCTAGTAGAATTTGCGTATAACAATAATTATCAGACATCAGCTAGATTTAGTGCATTTGAAATTTTATATGAATGAGAATGTAATATTCCTATCTCTTGGAGTAATCCAGTAGATAGATTGGTATTAGGTCTAGAATTGTTGAAAGAAATGGAAGAAATTGTGAAACAAGTGCAGGGAATTCTAAAAGTGGCACAGGATCGGTAGAAAAGTCAAGCAGACTTGAAAATAACTCCAAAGGAGTTTCAGGTAGGTGAACATGTGTTCATTAAGGTAAGGCCCAAGAAGAGCTCTCTAAGACTGGGGATTTGTGCAAAATTAGCACCTCGTTACTGTGGCCCATTTGAAATTCTATCTAGGATTGGTCAAGTAGCTTACCAATTATCATTACCACCTAACTTAAGAGTACATAATATTTTTCACATTTTTGTTTTAAAGAAATGTGTTCATGATGCTACTCATGTTGTTAACTGGAATGTTGTATAGGTAGAACCAGAAGGAGAATTTCTGGTGGAACCGAACTGTATCCTTGGGAGGAGGGAAATTACACTTTGGAACCGTAGCATTGGACAGGTGAAGGTGCAATGGAAGAATTTTAGTCCAGAGGAAGCCACCTAGGAATTAGAAAGTAAAATGTGAGATGCATATCCAATTATATTCCAGGGGACTTCGGAAGATGAAGAATAAATAACATCGAGGACAATGTTATATTCTAAGGGGGTGTGTATGTCACATGCCCCAATTTTGTAAAATAATGTTATCTTATTTTGATTTTATTCCAAGACGTTACATTAAATTTAATGCTAAGTGGAAACTGATGACTCAGCAGAGTCAAGGATGTGGAATGTAATTCTGAATATTTAATTTTAAATAAATAAAGGTGGAGACAACAGCTTGGGAGAACTGTTAAAAAGAGTGTTACTGGTCAAGTTGGTGGAGGAGACTAGGTGGAGAGAAAAAAGACAAGTGGTAGCATCCTCAAACACTTCCTTTGTTGCAAGTGGAAACCTCCCTACAATTGGGGTCATGATCCCCCAAGAAAGTGGGTTCATAGCAGGTTGATTAATTAATGATAAACCAACCCAAAAAGACCTAGAAAATATTAATAAAAGTACCCAATGTAGAGAGCTGAGGCTGCTCATTCCAGGAGAATAATCATTCAAGTGAATTCACTTCAAGGAATTCATTAGGAAAGGGAAATTGGAAGGAAGGTGTTTGAGGGGTAAACTGTAGGAAGTTGATCTAGTACAGCTTTGTAGCTAAAAGATCTTACTACAGTATGCAGAGTTGGTATTGAGTCTCAGGACTAGTACTTTGTTGTTTCCTCCACCTAGTTCCAGCCAAGGAGACCAGAACAGGCTCAGGGGTCCTGAGGAGTCGTTGTTTTGAGTGCTCTCCAAGAGTTGGTAGGGAGGAACGGCCTCCCATTTCTATTGTCATCCAGCTTTAAAGACAGGTTCCATTATCTTTTAATTTCAGTGTAATAGTTTATATATGTATGTGAGCAAATAATAAATGATTATATGTCATGCTATAAGTTGTAAAGCTCAAATCTCTTAGTTGTTTTCAAGGCTGAATTTGTACTGTGATGAAAGATAAATCCTACCTGTGTTTTTCCCCATCTGGAGTAATCCAAATCGTACTCTAGCACAGGTAGTGTGTTAAATTTAATGAAGTATGATAGGAATATGAATGAATCGAATATTTATGTTTTCATAAGTGTTGAATGTTTTCTTTCAGTAGATAGTTATTATCATTACAGAAAGATTAGTAATCTGTTCGTAGAGTTATTGGTAGAACTAGACTGAATACCTAAAATATTAGAGATGGAACAAGAACCATCTTACTTACTAACAATAGTATGTTTAAGCATATAACTCATTCTTCTATACCACATCTGTTTCTATAAACTGTACATTTATATTGAAATAGAAGAACTAGTATTATCAATTGAAAGTTATCATTTATGTTAAGAAAAGATGTAAAAATAATACAGATAGTTTATCTCTTCTCTTTAGTGATAACTAATTTTTTCTGCAACTATCTGAACTCTAATTAAGAACTTGATAAATATTACAGTATTCTTTTCTTAGCATTAATAACTAAAGGACAGTAGTAACTTAGGTTTAAATTAATATTAATAAGAAATTGTTCTTATACTTTTGCAGACAGTATAGATGTAAAGATTATTGACAGGTAGGAAAGTTATTATATTCTATCAATAAGTCTACAGAAACAATTGTATTAAATAATATAAGTATTACAGACTGCTCTCCGTCATAATTATTATACAAATAAATACCAACATAAACTTAAGAAGAGATATTATACATAGATAATAATATTATAAATACAAATAATATTATTATTATCATTAAATGGTGATGTTTATAAACCATTAATTCATAAAAACAAACTGAAGAAAACTATGTAACCATAATTAAATTTACAAGATAATAACACAGGAAATAATACTCTATCAAAGTTAAAAGGGAATAAACCATAGCTCATATTCTGAGCGTAATCTATAAGTATTTTTAAATATTGTAGTAACCTAGGTTACACATAGGGTAGTTCTTTTAAAACTATTACTAAAAATGTTATGCACAGGAATAAATTACCGTACTGTTTAACTTGTATAAATGTATTTATAAGAGAAACAGTGCTTTTCTTTTGATAACAGCATACATCTATAGAAATAAATGTCAGGGTTAAAACCCTTAAAAATATTACATTACAAGTATCAAAATATTAAAAAACAATTTTACATCAAATTTATAACCATTAATAACTAGTTTAATAACCTACTTAGAGTCCTTTAAGGACAATAGATTAAAACAGAAAAATAGTATAATTATTATAACAAGAATAGTATAAATCAAAAGTAGGGTTTTTACAGGTCAAACCCTAACCCATGACTTCCATCAAAATAAGCAATATTTAAGTTACAGCTGTAAGTATCAGCCTTAAAATTTTAACTATAAAACCCTTACAAGGAACTCAACTGATTTTAAAACTTCATTATATTCAGGAAGGGTAAAAACATTAGAATTACATAGAGTATAGTATAAACTCTCATCAACCAAAACAAGTTTACAACTGTACTTCCATTACAAAAATTACAAACTTAAACCCGACTATGAAGCCAAAGCTTCGACTAAGTATAGTGCACAATACAAATTAAGTCCACCCTAACAAGGGTTTGATTCAAATATTTTAACAACATCCTATAAAAACATTAAAAACAATAACATAACTCGTGACGAGATGAGAGAGGGTTTTCAAAACCCTAGGCAAGTCCAACAACCACCCTAACACTAATAGAGTGAGAATCCATCATTTGAACCATGGGGCTTACCCGAGTTTGAACCACAGCCATGGCCTTTGCAAGGGGGCTGTCTTTTCTTCTTTGTTCAAGCTTCACAGCAGCGAGCACCTGCAGCAAGAATCAAACCACTGTTAGCAAAACAAGTTACTCATTAAAGCATGAAAACAATCTTTATACACTTGCAGTAAGTAAAAGAAATTCCAATATGACAATCACCTGTCAATGGGAGAACAACAAACAGCTTCACGAAGCACTGTCACCTATAGGCGGTGTAGTTGAAAACCCAAACAGCCCTCAAGAATCTCACACAATGGTGAGCCACGAGAAAAATATAAGGAAAATGAAGTAACCATTAAGCTAAACAGGCAATGGATGAAAGGTTTCATAGGAAGCGGGCCAAGGGTAGAAAAAAAGACAACTCCACTTGTTGCAGAGAAAGAACCAGCCACTACAAATGGCATTCAAAACCACAAACTGGAGGACAGAAGCAACACGAAGTCAAGGCATAAGGAAACTGTAACTAGGGGGAACGATGGCCGCCATGGGAGACAAGCCAAGCAACCCTAGAGCCAGCGTAAACTATAGGACAAAAATGATATTGGTTAGGTTTTCGTAGCATTAAATATTTTCCAAGCGTGGACAGAAATCAACCACATCGCAAATAAATTTATCCATGCAGTGAGGGTCGTGTCCTATATTTCCTATGTGGAAACAATAATCCAATTATTTTTCTTTGAAGCATGGAGTAACCTTATTCTCAACCCAAATAATTCACCATCCAATCGTTAATCATTTGCACAATGTCTTATGTTAGCATAATGACAAGTTTACCAATGTAACGGTTACGTTGACCTAGCTAATAGAGTCATTTATAAATCTTAGTTTAAAGCCCGATTTGGATTATGCATTAATCCCTTTCAACCAATAACATTATATTGTTATATAATAACACCACCATAACGATATATTTGGTTGCATAACTATTCTCTAAACATTGTTTTGATAAGATAGAAATCATTTAATTTATGTCTTGTTATAGATAAGGTCAAAGTTTAAGTCTTTTAATTAGATATAAAAGAGTTCATGCTAGCTATTAAATGACTATAGTTTCTCTAGTAGCAAAGATAAACTATAGCTTATGCATAGTAAACCCTTTTGCAATATGAATATTACAACTCTAAACTTTATAAATAGCACCTTATAATAATGCAAAGGAATATAGAGACTAGATTAAAATATGTTATAATAACAAACTATTGGTAGATTGAATGTCTATTGAACAAATAGATTATACATATCTATGAAATTTACATGAACTGATAACTCAAATAGAATCAAAGCTTTGAAGTAGTAAAAAGCTGAAGGTAAGAATATTATCAAGAAATTCTATCACATAGTTTAAGCGACAATACTTTGATAGAGCTTGGAGTATAACTCAACTTGGTTCTTTTCTCATTCAGAATGTCTAGTGGATAGTAAGGTAATTACAGAAGTAAACCTGATAACCGAAATAGGAATGACCCGATTGAATCCAAAAGCTACTAGAACCACAGTGTTAGTCTTGGAAATAAAATAGAGGTAACCATGAGCTCATATAGAAGGGCATGCTAGTTGTACTTTTACAATCGAAGGATTTTACTATCCAAAATATATCAGGCTGCAAGTTATCTTGTAGAAATAAAATGAGTGTCAATAAATACAGAGGCAAGATAAGATACTATTGCATAAATACTGACAATAACAATGTTTATAAATATTACAAATTACTTAGACTAAAGTAGAAATACTTGTAACTGATATTCTAATGTTTAGAGTCGCAAACATGTTGTACTGTCATTAATTAATTTCAAACTTGTTTACTTGAAAAAATAATGAAAGCCAAATGGTTTTACCTTATAGGAGCTGTCTAGAGTTTAGAAGCTTATTTTACTAAGCTTTTTAAATTGCAAACAAAAAACTGCTGAACTAAAAGATCTTTTAAAATATACTCGATCGATCACACCTATAAACCTGTAAGAAATAGTATTCATCTTCGTTAGCACAATTGCTAAGTAAGCCCCGGATTCAAAAGTAGATTCCACCTAATTGACATAAAAGAACTAATTAGTAAACTAAAGCAAACAGCACACAAAAAGATTTTATTCTTGTTATGAAAAATAAACTGTTAATGTATTAACTTAGAATTTAGTGAAACTCATTACTTAACTGTTTCTTTTATGCCAACTGTTAGCTGATAGTAAACCACAGGTTTTAGCATTTATTGTTATCTCAAAATTTTAAATTTTTGTGAAAATTTGGGGTTTTGACAATGATGGTGTAAATGATTACACAACTTTCAACTTGTGTAATGTACACAGTGTCGTTTGGGTAGGATCTTAAACATTATGCAATTGTAACACTAATAAAACCTTTTATGTTGATAAACAAATAGTTTATGCATGTTTTTAAATATTAGAAACTAGCAAAGTTTTGATAGCAAACTATGTAATGGCGAAGTGAAATGTAAGAACATTTCCTATGAACTCTTTTAATTAATACAGATCCATGAGATCTTATCTTAGACATTGTGGCAGTTTCTCATTACGTGGAGTATAGTTTTACAATATTACCAAATTACTAAGGTTAAATTAAGATGAAAAGATTGGCTCGATAATAAAAAAAACACCAACCCTGGAAGTTGTTCTTAGATAGAACCAAATATAAGAAGTGTAACATAGAATTGCTAGGGTATGCATTTTTGAAAATAAACAATATCAAGCAGATAAAATAAACTATTCAGAACCAAAGGAAGTAGTACTGTCACTACATACTCTACAGGAAGAAATACAATCATCTGAAACTTCGTTTTCAATAGCAACAGAAGAAAACAAACTGTCTTACCTTACGAAAGTAGGTTGAATTACAAAAGCTTATAATCTAAGCTTAATAATTGCAAATAGAAATATTGCAGGATGCTTTATAAATTTTAAGATGATACTCGGTCATTTATACCTGTAAACCTGTAAGAACAAATAATCCACTTGCCTTAGCATAAATGCTAAGTAAGCCCCAGAATTCAAAGTCAGATTCCACCTACTGTCATAAATAGAACTCATCAGTAAACCAAATATAGAATTAATGTGCAAGATAAACTTAAGATTGTGTTAATAAGAAAACTGTTGAGTTAACATAATTGAGTTGATGAAAATTAATCTATGAACTGTTTCTGTTTTTGCTAACCGTTAACTGTTAATAAACTGCAGTCTCAGCATTTTATGTTATTTCAAAATTTTAAATTTTTGTGAAAATTTGGTGTTTTGACATTGTGACTCATGCGAAGGATTAATGTTTGTCACAACCGGACCTTGGAAAGGAACCCACTCCATTTGAGAGCCCTTTGCATATTGAAAAACCTACATATAAACCTGAAGTTGCACCTCACATTCCTAAGGGAGTCCTAAAGTGTTCAAGGCACAATCCTAATGCTCGAGCTGCCCAGAACTATTCCGTTGTCAAGGATTTAGGCCAAACTCCTTGTGCGATGTCCATGCTTGAAGTACTTCAAACTTGTCCTCCACATAGGAGAGCCTTGCTTTCTACTCTTGGGGTTAATAATGATAACTCTTCTTCTGTTATCAAATTTGAAACCATGGGAATATAGCCTTTCTTGCCTTACTACGTGTCTCTTTTGATTCATGTAGAATGTCTTAATATGACCATCAAACACACTATGATTGATGAAGGCATTGTTGCTTCTGTGATGTCTTTGTCATGTTTTAAGGGTTTGGGTTCTCCCAAGTTGTCTCAATTTGCTACTATGTTGATAGCTTTTGATGGTAGATCATTTCGGCTGCATAGGATACTTCCTTCTCTTAAGGTCCAATTGAGAAGGAAGACCGTCACGATCAAGTTCGATGTGGTTGATGTGCCCCTTGACTACAATATTTTGTTGGGGAGAAATTGGATGTATAGTATGCAAGTTGTAGCCTCTTCTCTCTTTCGAGTGGCATGCTTTCCATTTAATGGGAATATCATTACAATTGATCAGAGATAATTCTGTAATCCGAGTGTTAGTGTATCATCAGGAACTTCTATCCCGATTATCAATCATTCTCAGTTGGCAACTGGGAGTGTGGGTGTAGGTATGTATCCATCTCTTATGGGAACCTTTAGTTATCCTACGCCCATTCTTATGATCAAATCTAGTTTTGGTGGGGCTTCATCCTCATTGAATTCGGTGTCTTTTTGCACTACCCATATGGAAGACCCTTGGATTCTTCCTTCACTAATTCCTTCAATTGGACCTATCGAAACGGATGTGTCATTTCCTACAAATATGGTAGCATATCAAGCAAATCTTGGTTAAGTTGCAGAGCCTATTCCTTCTTCTTCGCGGACAGAGGAGTAGGAACCATATGTGCTACCTGCATAGGCAGTTGAGTCCTCTCATGCACATGGTTATCTCGATGATGTTTTTCCATCGGATGAAGCCATTATTGAGGACATGTCTGGGGTTGAGCCACCTTGGGAAGAATTACATCATCGATCATATTTTCTTCCTGAACTCGACCATATGGAGCGTAATGAATTTAGGGATATTCTTAGTGACAATATTGGTATTCCCATGGTTCCATTGAGCTCTCCTAGTCAGATGGCTAATGGGAACATGGTGAATTTATCACCTACTATTCCTATCAATATTTCTCGCGATCCTGGCAAAGTTGAGAACGTCTACATTAGGGCGATTTGTTCCCCTGATGAGATCAAGGAGTATACCAAGCTATTTAAAGAGTTTTGTGACATATTTGCTTGGTCATAGAAGGAAATTCCAGGTATTGACCCTCGTATTTTCGAACATGAGATTAATACTTATCTAGATGTGAAGCCGGTTCGACAACATTTGCGTGTGGTGAATCCTAGAAAAGCACCCGCCATTAAGGATGAGATAGAGAAACTATTAAAAGTTGGTTTTATCTATCCCATTCCCCTGATGGAGTGGGTTTTGAATCCTATTCTGGTTGATAAGAAGCAGGGATCGAATCGTGCTTTTCCTAAGGATAATTTTCCCACACCATTTATTGATCAGATTTTGGATTAGTGTGCGGGAAGTGACGTATTCTCCTTCATCGATGATTTTTCCGAATATAATCAGATTCAGATCAAACCCAAGGATCAACATAAGACTGCATTTATCTATCCTTGGAGTACTTTTTCATATCAAAAGATGCCTTTCGGCCTTAAAAATGCCAGAGCTACATTTCAGCGGGATATAACCTTAATTTTTCATGATCTCAAAATGATTATCGAAGTGTATTTGGATGACCTTGCTGCTCATTCTCATTTGAGAGTGCATCATCCATACCATTTGAGATTAGTATTCGAAAGATGTCATCATTACCAGATTCGGTTAAATCCTCATAAGTGCATCTTTTGCATGATTGTTGGTCACTTGCTAGGGTTCATCGTATCGAGGGAGGGTATAAGAGTCGATCCCTTAAAGGTTGAGGAAATACTTCAATTGTCTCCCCCGCATAATATTATACATGTTCAGTGTTTGCAAGGCATGGCAAATTTCTTGCGAAGATTCATAGTTAATTTTTCCAACTTGACTAAAGGATTTATGCGTATTTTAAAGAAGGACACTCTTTGTTGGGATGAGTGAGCCTAGGAGTCCTTTGATGCAATTAAGCAAGCCTTAGCATCGGCCCCCGTGCTTAGTCCACCTGACTATAGCCATGATTTATTGATTTATGTGGTCGCATCTATGGAGAGTTTTAGTTTAGGAGGATGAGGAGCTCCACGAGCATGCCATACATTATTTGAGCCAAAACCTTATTGATGTAGAAATCCATTATTCCCATGTGGAGAAGCTTTCCTTGGCCACCGTTCATGTGGTTCATATATTGAGACATTACATTCTCCTTTGCCAAACCTTGGTTATAGCTCATATCAATCCATTTCAGTTCATCCTCACTCGAAGGATGATTGGGGGAAAATACAATAAATGGATTGTTATTTTTCAAGAGTTCAATCTCAAATTTGTTTCGGCAAAATCGAAGAAATCGTTGATCCTTGCAGAGCTCATATCTGATTTTCCAAGTTTGGAGGAGGAAGAGGTTTATGAGGATACATTTGTCAATGAGCATATTTTTCTTATCTCAACAGGGATATCACTATATAGTTGCAAACATTGAAGGTCCCTACTTACCTTTCACAGGATGAGCGACGATGATTATGTCATGTAGCTAAGAACTACCTTATAGTGGACAACACTTTGTACTGACGTGGGGTAGATTCTATTTTGCATCGTTGTTTAACCCATGATGAGGCTGAGGTTGTGCTAAATGATTTGCATGGAGGGGCATGTGGTGGTCATTTATTTGGGCTTTCTATAGCCCAAAAAATCTTGAGAGTAGGATATTTTTGGCCATCGATCTATGTTGATGTATTTGTAACTTCATAATGTATTCATTTATGTATCGTATGTATGTCTTGTAACCCGATGATTATTCCAAGATGTATCTATTATGTAATTGAGTCATGTTGTCATGCCCTGATGTTCCAATCGGGAGGATCTATAATGTAAACAAGTCCTATCAAGTCATAGTGGGTAACCCTTCGATTGTATAAGGGTTAAAGTCCCCATAGTTTCAGGGCACTAGGGTTATTAGACTCTCCTAGTAGGGTTTTAGTCATGCCGAGATTAGTATAAATAGAGAACCGGAGTCTCTATTTATCACACAACTCATACACACTCAAGTGTAGAGCATAGTTGAGGAAGGAGAAGACACTGGGGCTAGATAAGAAGAAGGATATTGCTATCGAAGATCACTTACTATTTTGGGATTTTTTATTTTGGTGCTGATTCTATCTCTGAGGAAGTTGTGGGGTTTTCTCCATTTATGGTTTCCCCAAGGAAAAAAATTGTGTTCATTGTCTCTTGTGTTTGATTTATGTGCTTGTTATTCTCTCATTTAAAGATCCTAATAATGCTAGCTTAATGTTGAAAAACTAACATGGTATCAGAGCTAACCTGAGAAGAAGACACGATGCAGCTACGGGAACTAGGGCTTCCTAGTTTTTGGATCTTCCTCCACATATTTTCAGCAAAAGTAAGGTGGGATAACTCTCCTCCTTATGGCACATATTTCTATCGAAGCATAATCCAATTCTAAGGTTTTTTAGTTTGGACTCGACATTGCTACCAGAAATTAGGGCTTTTCACAGAATAGGAATTTTTCAGTGAGCCCAGGCCTGGATTGATCTCCTCCCCGAAATCTAAGTTAGGGATAAATTTCAAGGAATTTGGGTGGACAAAACTCCAGAAAAGAAAAACCCTAATTTGCTCCTAATCCAGTACTACAAGATTTCAGCTCCAAATCCAGATCCGACATCTTGACCTGGTAGATCTAAATCTTTTGTATTTCCATTTGAGGTTCTTAGTTTAAGATTTATCATCATACCAAGCTTGATGAAAAGCTTGAGGGAGCTGATAACTTCCAAGCATGGAAGTATAGGATCTCCCTGGTCCTAGAAGAAAATGAGTTAGACTCCTACATCCATGAGGAGGTTCCAGTTCCAGAGGGAGATGAGGATAAGGCCTTACATAACAAGAAGATGGTTATAGAAAAGAGGATCATTGCTGATTCTATCAAGGATCACCTTATCCCATAGGTGTCTTCCCTCAAGACATCTAAAGCTATGTTTGATTCCCTAACCAAATTGTTTGAAGGGAAGAACAAAAACCGGAAGATGACTTTGAGGAATCAATTGAAGAATGTGAAGATCCAAAATGCAAACACCATCTAGTATTACTTCACAAGGGTTTCTCAGATCAAGGAACAATTGGGAGCAGTAGATGAAGAAGTGGAGAATGCAAAAATTGTGATGACCACCTTGAATGGTCTCCCCAGGATATGGGACTCTTTCATTCAAGGGATTTGTGCTAGAAAGAAGTTAGTCAAGTTCAGCAGACTGTGCGAAGAATGTTCTCAAGAATAAGCTTGGATAGTAGCTCGAGAAGAGAAGATGGGAAGTTAAGATCAAGCTCTCACAGTACAATCCAAGAAGTTCAGATCCAGCCATCACAGCAGTAAGTACTCTCATCATAGAAATAACTCTAGAAATCCTAGAGATAGGTCTAAGTACATTTGCTATACATGTGATGAAAAAGGACACTTTGCTAGAGATTGTCCTAAGAACAAAAGTAGCTCTCACAAGAAGAAGGGACACAAGAAAAGACATCATGCTCATGATGTAGAGGATGATGAACCTTCATCAAAGAGAACCAGATATGAAAGTGAAGATTCTTCAAGTGAGGATGAATATGTTTTGATCTCCGCTCTCATAGGTAACATTACTCATGGAAGTGATTATTGGCTTATAGACAGTGGGGATTCCAAACATATGACTGGATTCAAGGAATCCTTTGTCAAACTCTCAGAACATGAATCACCTCACAAGGTGAAGCTAGGAGATGACTACCAATATCCAATAAAAGGTAGTGGGGAATATTCCTATAAGCTAGACTCTAGAAAGTCTATAACAATGAAGGAAGTGTTGTTTGTGCCGGGACTCAAGAAGAACCTTCCTCCATATCAGCATTGGATGCAAAAGGAATGAGGGTTGCATTCATAGATGGTCAAGTCATCATGTGGGAAAAAGGAAAGACTATTGATGATGCAATAGTGATTGGTGAACAAGAAGGAGGTTTGTCCAAATTGAAGGGCCATCTAGAACAAGATTTGCTCCATGAGACAGTAGAGCCAAGTGAACTTTGGCATAGAAGGCTTGCACATGTGCATTACAGAGCACTACCTCTTGCAAGCAAAGATGTTGAAGGTCTTCCAGAAATGCAAGAAAAACATGATGGGGTCTGCAAAGGATGTGCGAAGCGAAAGAACACAAAGAAAACATTTCCAAGTAGCGAAAGCAAAGCAAAAGGAATATTGGAAATCATTCACTCTGATGTATGCGGTCCTATGTCATCAAGCTCACTAAGTGGGTATGCATATTATGTTTCTTTTATTGATGATTTTTCTAGGAAGACATGGGTTTACTTCATGAAGAACAAAGATGAAGTATTCAACAAATTCAAGGAATTGAAAGCCTTGATCGAGAACCACACTAAAAAGAAGATCAAGCCTTTTCGATCAGATAATGGTGGAGAATTCACTTCAAATGAATTCAAAGAGCTATGTAAAGAATCAAGGATTAAGAGGGAGTTGTCCACTCCTTATAATCCTCAACAAAATGGGACTACGGAATAGAAGAACAAAACTATCATGGAAGCTGCAAGAGCTATGCTTCATGTTCAAGATCTTCCTATGCATCTTTGGGCGGAAGCTGCCGGAACAGCGGTGTATGTACAGAACCGTACTCCACATAGAGTACTCAAGAACAAGACTCCTAAAGAAGTATTCTCCAGCAAGAAACCAAAAGTCATCCATCTCAGAATATTCGGTTGTCCTATGTACATACACATTCCAAAAAGAGAAGTGAACAAAATTAGATCCTTTAGGAAAGAAGGGTATATTTGTGGGATACTCTGAAAGCTCGAAGGCTTACAGAATCTATTTCCCAAGATACAAGAAGATTGACATCAGCAGGGATGTGACATTTGATGAAGACACAGCTTACAACAAATCCAGAAAGAGACCTGCTGAAGAACCTAAAGAAGTAGAAGCACCTAGAATTCATGACACAACCATGAACGAAGAAATTCAAGAAGAAGATCGAGAATTTGAAGAACCACAAAGACCTGTAGATCCACCTTTGGAAAATAATCCTCAAAGAGAAACCTACTTGGGTACAAGAACTTATCCAAGGTGCAGAAAGATATGGGGCTCTAGAAGAGAATCACAGAGAAAGAAAGAGGACCAGATCCTGCTCCGGGTATGTAGCTTTACTATGTGATTTCATTGACAAAGAACCTTCTAGTTATGAAGAAGCAACATAACGAAAAGAATGGAAGGATGCTATGATCGAAGAATATCAATCGATCATGAAGAATGATGTTTGGGATGTTGTCCCAAGACTAGAAGGGAAGTCAGTTGTAACTTCCAAATGGATCTACAAGATCAAGCATGCTGCAAACGGTAGCATTGAAAAATATAAAGCAATATTTGTGGCTAGGGATTTCTCTTAGAAAGAAACAATAGATTATGAAGAAACCTTTGCACTTGTAGCTAGATACACTTCCATCAGATCAGTACTAGCTCTAGCTGCAGTGATGAAATGGAAGATACACTAGATGGATTTCAAGATTGCTTTCTTGAATGGTGTAGTAGAAGAGGAAGTGTATGTGGAGCAGCCACTTCGTTTCAAGACACATGACAAGGAGTCTCATGTATGCAGATTGAAGAAAGCCCTGTACAGTTTGAAATAGGCACCTAGGACTTGATACAACAGAATTGATAGCTTTCTATCCAGTTTGGGCTTTACCAAGAGTAAAGAAGATTCCAACCTGTACTGCAAGATTGAAGATGGCAACCCAGTGATGCTTCTACTATATGTAGATGATCTGTTTGTAATAGGTATGGATGGGTTGATTGCTGATACGAAGAGAAAGCTTGCTGCCGAGTTCGAAATGAAGGACTTGGGTATGATGCATTATTTCTTAGTTATGGAGGTGTGGCTGAGTATGGATGGAATCATCCTTGGATAAGGGAAGTATGCAGTAGAGATTCTGAAGAGGTTTGGGATGATGGACTGCAAGGCTATGGCCACACCTATGGAATCAAACCTGAAGCTATTGAGTGATGCTTCATCAGAATCGGTTGATGCTATGATGTATTGTCAGATGATTGGGTCCTTGATGTACCTGACGAACATGAGACTAGACATTTGCTTTGCTATGAACACTTTGAGCCAATTCTTGACAGATCCAAGAAATGTTCACTTGATTGCTGCAAAGCATTTTTGGAGGTACCTGAGGGGTACAGTTGATTATGGGCTCAAGTATGAGTCAAATAAAAAGATTAACCTGGAGGGTTATGTCAATTCAGATTGGGCAGGCAGTGCCATCGATAGGAAGAGCACTTTAGGATGTTGCTTCAGTATGGGATCAGGTGTGATCTCTTGGTTTAGCAAGAAGCAATCCTGTGTGGCACTAAGTACAGCTGAAGCAGAGTATGTCACAGCTTGTTCATCTAGTTGTGAGGTAGTATGGCTACAGAAGCTACTATCTAATATATTTGATCTCCAATTGGATGCTACTTGTATACAATGTGACAACCAGAGTTGCGTGAAGTTGTCAGAGAATCTAATGTTCCATGACAAGTCGAAGCATATCGAGATCAAGTATCACTATATTAGGGATATGGTGTAGAGGGGAGCAGTGAAGCTCCAGTATGTTGCGACGGAGGAACAGATAGCTGATGTATTGACGAAGCCATTGGCTAGGCTAAAGTTTGAGTACTTCAGGGAGAAGCTTGATGTTCTCCAAATCGAGGTTTCCTCCAAGAGAAAGTGATGAGACCCATAGCCATTCTGACATGGTGACAGGATTGGTTCCTTCCATGGTCAGATGTAAGGTCTGAGCCTTTATATCATGGTGAGAGGATTGGTTCCTTCCATGTTAGATATGAGTGCTGGCCATGCTATCGAGTAGGACAAATGTAAGGGCAACTGCCATTCTGGGAATGGAGGCACCTGTTCAGTTACCAGGAAAACTCAGTCTAGGACTAAGAATCCATTCTGATGTGATAGAGGGATGTGTTCCCACTTGATCAGATGTAAGGGTTGAACCATTCTATCATGGTTAAAGGATTAAGTTCCTCCCATGTCAGATGTGAGTGTTGGCCATTCTAACGAGTAGGTCAGATGTAAGGGAAACTACTATTCTAAGAATGGAGGCACCTGGTCAGTTACGAGGTAGCTTAGTCTGGGACTGGGGGCCATTCTGATGTGATGGTAGGATTAGTTCCTCCATGATCAGATGTGAGTGCATGCCCTTTTCAATGCGATGCTTCGTGCATGGTCTGTTTGTAAGTGCATAGCCCTTTCTGATGCGGTGCTTCGTGCATGGTCGGTTTGTAAGTGTTGAGCCTTGTCGATGCAATGCTTTCGAGCATGGTCGACTATAAGTGCTATGCATTTATAACAGGATGAGGTCAGATATAAGTGTAGAGCCTTTCTGATGCGGTGTGCTTTCACATGGTCGGATATAAGTGCTGAGCCTTTCTGACAAGATGAGGTTAGATGTGAGTGCTAGGCCTTTCTAATAGGATGAGGTCATATGGGAGTGCTGGGCGTGCCTTTCTGACAAGATGAGGTTAGATGTAAGAGCTGGGCGGGCCATTCTGACTTAAGTGTTAGATATAAGCATTGATGAAGACCTACATGAAGTGTAGGCCTATAGGATTGACTTTGTAGAACTTCCTGTGATGAGAAGAATTGAGATAGCACCATTATGAGATAGCATATGATGATGATCCAAACTTGATGATGATCTAGATCAAGTGATCCAGATGAGATGATCTAGACTTGATGACCATCCAGATCAAGTGACGATCCAGTTGTGACGATGATCCAGACTCGATGATCCAGATCAAGTGATCCATATGAGATGAGCCAGTAGTCATGATCCCATGATAAAGAAGAAGATGATGACTTGAAGATGCAGAAGAGGAAGAAGAATTGAAGAAGAAGATGACTTGAATACTCGAAGATGAAGAATACTTGAAGACTAAGAAGACTTGAAGATGACGAGATAATCTAGTTGTTGCAAAGAAGAAGACCAATGCTGAAAATTGTGTCGAAAGAATACCTTCCTAGTTAAGAGGGAGTGTTGATGTATTTGTAACTTTGAAATGTATTCATCTATGTATCTTATGTCTTGTAACCCGATGTTTCTTCTGGGATGTATCTATTATGTAATTGAGTCATGTTGTCATGCCCTGATGTTACGATCAAGAGGATCTATAATGTAAACAAGTCCTGTCAAGTCATAGTGGGTAACCCTCTGATTGTCTAAGGGTTAAAGTCTTCGCAGTTCCAGGGCACTAGGGTTATTAGACTCTCCTAGTAGAGGTCGGCCCTAGTAGGGTTTTCGTCATGCCAGGATTAGTATAAATAGAGAACCGGAGTCTCTATTTATCACACAACTCATACACACTCAAGTGTAGTGCATAGTTGAGGAAGGAGAAGACACTGGGGCTAGATAAGAAGAAGGATACTGTTGTCGAATATCACTTACTATTTTGGGCTTTTCTATTTTGGTGTTGATTCTATCTCTGAGGAAATTGCAGGGTTTTATCCATTTATGGTTTCCCTGAGGAAAAACACTGTGTTCATTGTCTCTTGTGTTTGATTGTTGTACTTGTTCTTCTCTTAGTTAAAGATCCTAATAATGCTAGCTTAATGTTGAAAAAATAACAATCTACAAATATTGTGTTAATGTGGTCAAGAATTGTCACCCTTGTTAGGTGTTTGCACGCAATATGCACTCGCATACAGCCCCATTACATCCTATTGTCACCACCAGTCCCTTCACCAAGTGGGGGCTTGAATTTATGGATTACAATCCAGCTTCGGCTGGGGGGAATCATCACATTATAGTGGCTGTCGATTATTTTATGAAATGGGCAGAGGCTATGCCCACAGTTAAATCCAATGGTGAGATAGCCGCACATTTCATTTTCAACCAAATTATTACTCGGTTTGGCATTCCAAAAGAGCTTGTCACTAACCATGGTAGGCACTTTCAGAATAAAATGATGGAAGAGTTGGCTTCAAATTTAGGGTATAAGCAGGAGCACTCCTCTTCTTATTACCCTCAAGCGAATGGATAGGTTGAAGCAGTGAATAAATGACTTAAGTCCATTCTCCAACGAACCATCGCACAAAGCAAGATGAATTGGTATATCATGTTATATCCTGCTCTATGGGCCTATAGAACCGTGGTTAAGACTGCCATTGGTTTCTCTCCATATCAGCTTGTACATGGGGTGGAGTCTATCTTGCCGGTTGAATGCAAAATCTCTTCACTGAAGCTAGCTATAGAGCTTTTACTAGAATCTTCCACATTGGAAGAACATTTGGTCCACTTAGAGCAGCTTGATGAGCAGTGCTGAGATGCCTTAGTGGCTCTAGAAGTAAATAAGCATCACGTCAAGGTCCAATATGATAAGTCTGTCCATCTGAGGAAGTTTAGTGAAGGTGATTTGGTCCTTTTGTGGGATCAAGCTAAAGAACCCTTGGGGGTAGGGAAGTTTAATTCCATGTGGCATGGTCCTTATGTGGTCAAACGTGTGTTAGAGAAGGGTTCCTATGAGCTAGTGGATTATGAAGGGACAACATTGGCAGAGCCTAGAAATGGGCTCTATCTCAAAAAATACTATGCATGATCTTCAACCAGGGATGATTGTTGTCTATTATTGTACTGTTTTTGAATTGCATAGTTAGGTTTTCTTATGGTGATAGGGTTTCTTGATTAGCTTATGTTTCTTATGGCAGATGTCGATGGAGTCTTCTGTTTGCATAGGATTCGCTGATGGTGCTATCCTTCACACTCAAAACTCAGCTTTAGCTGCTTGGGTGATTTATACTCCTACAGGTCAAGTATTGTCTTCAGGAGGCGTATGTTTACGACCTTCTTTAAACAATGTTGCTAAATATAGTGCCTTTATTGATTTATTGTGTGATGTCATTTCACATGGTGTTTTCTCTCTTAAGGTACATCTTGATTCGCAATTAGTGGTTTCACAGCTTAATGGCTCATATCGTATTAGGGATCTGATATTATTACGAAGATTCTTACATGTGAGATTGCTAGAACGACAATTTGAGAATATAACATACATTCATGTTTCAAGAATTTTTAATCAAGTTGCTTACTCATATGCTAACTATGTGTTAGATTGGCATTTGTTTCATAGACCATAAGCATATCACAAACATACATTTTTGCACACATGTAAATAAATAAAATTGATCATCATAAAAGTTTTTCATTAACATCCAAAAAGTGACGTCATAATACATAAGTGTCATAATACAAAATTGGTGCTTCTGAGCCACCAAAATATAATACACCATCATACAAAAAGAAATACTCTCAGGTCTCTGAGCTTGAGGAGGAGGAGGGGGGTTTTGATCATGGTAGCACACTACGAATCTAGATAGCCATCAAAATAATCGAACCCATGCCCATGGTACACCAACCACCTGGTGCTGCATGGCCTCAGGCAAGTCCTCCACTTGCGCCATGGGTACCCTGTGCATCAAGCATACGAAATTTGTGTGAATGCTTTGGAGCGTCCGCTCTGCATCCACACCCATGATATCATCTCCTCTTCCCCTGTGTCTATGATGAGGGAAACCATATGGTATTCATGGTCCAATATCTGCATAAACATGACAGATTGTTACTATGTGTCATCACACCAAAACATGTCTTTTGATTCAATATATCAAAAAACACAAAAAAATAATAATTCAAAAAACTTAAAAAATGGGTTTGGGATTCATTACCTATGTCACGATATGCTGCTCTTGGTGGTAGGGGCATGCCCAAATCTCCACAGAAGTCTATCCCTGCTAGGGATATTCATCGATGGAAATGATCTACCTCCGCCACCATGGAGAGAAGTCTACTGGGTAGGGGTTAGCCACCCTACCTCCGCCCAGTCTGCGTATAACATTTGCCCAACATCATTGGGCTAGATGTCAAACTCCGTGTGGAGGAATGTCCACTCTATGGCTTAGCCCTGGTACACGCTCAAAGAAGAACATGCTCAGTATGCTGTTGAAACTGAATTTCTGTACCCTACCCATTTTGCAGCCACTGGGTTGTTGTTTCATGTTTCTCAATGGTGGAGTGCTCTAGTCATACACTGTGGGTCTCATACACTCTACCGCATAGAACATCAATGGCTGAAAGGCCTGGTGTAGTGAAGCTAATCTGGTTATCCTTCCTAATGCCAATAGCATGGCCTTCAGTCCTAGAACCTATATAGAGTTTGTCAGGATTTGACTCCCAACCTTTTCCAATTCCAGAAAGCAGTACACTGCAATGTACTCATCAATAGTCAATCCACCCCCTGGCCCATGAGATCGAATATTTACCACCTCTCCTCATCGGGATAATCCAGTGATAAAGTATATGTCCTCAACTTCTATGTTGGGCAACATCCTGTCAATGTGAAAACTCTTAGAGTTTAGATCCCAGTAATCCACTACCATCTGGAGGAGTCCTGGTTTGGCCCTCAGGCTTCCAAGACACCAAAACTTATACAAACCACATGCACATAATGCTTGTTGGGCCATTAAATCACCTTGCACGGCCTCTTCCACATAACCATATTCCCTCTCCCTCCACTCTAATACCATCCTGCAAAAAAAACAAGATTTTTGATTAACATTTTCCTTGGAAAATCTCATTTGCATCCTCATACGCGACTGTTTGCAAAACAGCTGCATATGTACACGGGTTTGGGTGTTTTTTCCATGTACAACGAGACCTATGCGAAGAAAAAACCCCGATACCTGCTTGGGCCAAAATGCACAACTTAGGATGGACTAGAACATTAATTGGACCATGAAAACTTTAAAAAATTGCATGAAATAGGAAGAGGAGGACATGAGGAGTTACTTGGATCAAACGGTGTCGAATTTCGTCGGACGATGCTCCCGGAATTTGCCCTGAAAGTTTTGAACTCAAATGGGTAAAAATTTCAAATGATATGGAATTTTTAAATTTTTTACTATTTATAGAAAAATTTTGAAAATTTTTACCCACTTTCTATAGTTTTGACCATTTCTGACTGTTTTGGAATAATTTGATGATGTGGGAGTCCATTTTGAGTGTGGTTTGACCGTGGTTTTGACCCGTTCGTGTTGATTTTAGGTATTATTTCTAAACTAGCATGTAGGTTAGGTTTCACATCCATTTACACTTTGCATGACCTTATGACTGTTTCATTATAGCCTTAGGTATGAACCCATTCTATATTGTCATGGAACCTTCTTATTGCTTTTAGAAGTGACATGATGTGAATGGTAGAGCTTGAACATACATGGGTACCCTAGTTAGCTCCTATTTTGCATTTGGTTCCCATGGCAACATTTTTTCTTTAGGGTGGGGGAGTCCTTTGTATAGTACGGCCATGACTTTATGCAAGAGCCTCATACTCCTCTTGATATTTTTGATGGCCCTTTCCCTAGGACTCCCTTATGTCAAGTTGTAATTGCATTATCATGAGTTTTGCTTTCCTTATTGAGCATTTTTTCAGCTTCCCTAACTTTGATTATCAACCATATAGCCCGAGATTGTCTCATGTCTAGCCAAGTAGAGCCATTTTACATATCTTTTGCAGCCTGATTCCCCATTTTTACCAGGAGGGGACTTTCCCCCGAGTGTCATTATCCTACACATGTTTCCTTGCATTGAGCATAGGTATGTTCCGCTGCTTGGAACTAGTTTGTGTTGATGTAATTGTAACTTCGAAATGTATTCACCTATATATCTTATGTATTATACCCCGATGTTTATTCCAGGAAGTATTTGTAATGCAATTGAGTCATGTCATTCCCCGATGTTCCCATCAAGAGGTTCTCTAATGTAAACAAGTCATGTCAAGTCATTGTGGGTAACCCTCCTATTGATCAAGGGTTAAAGTCCCCACAGTTATGGGGAACTACGGCTATTAAACTCTCCTAGAGATGTCGGCCCTAGTAAGTAATTGTTAAGTAGGGCCGACATGTTGAAGTGTACATTAAGTGAACGAAAGAATATAAATAGAGAGTGAGTCTCTCTATTTATTACACACACACTCACTTATTGGGGTGCATGAGTGAGAGAGAAGAAGTTGGGATCAGAGAGAGAGACTACTGCTGTCTGGAGATCATTTTTATGTTTTTGGGTTTTACTTTTGGTGTTGATTATATCTCTAAGGAAGTTACGGGGTTTTCTCCTTTATGGTTTCCCCGAGGAAAATTCTTTGCGTCTCTTGTCTATTGTGTTTATTGCTGTGCATGTTATTCTCTCAGATAAGATCCTAAGACCATAATGTTATCTTGAATGATAAAAATCTAACATGGTATCAGAGCTAACCTGAGAAGAACACATTGTGCAGCTATAGAAGCTAGGGATTCTTAATTTTTGGGTATATCTCCACAATCCATCAGCAAAATTATGCTAGGATGACTCTCCATTGAAGGGCACATCTTTCTATCGAAGCAGAATTCAATTCCAAGCATTTTCAGTTTTTGGTGCGGGAAATTAGGGCTTCTTATAGAAGAGGAATTTTAGAGTGAGCCTGGCATAGGATTTCTCTCCTCATCAAAATCAAATTTTAGAGACTTGGGTCAATATTTTTGGTTGGGTATAACTCCATCAAAGTCAAACCCTAGTTTGACCCTGGACCGAAAAAACCCTAAAATACTAAAACTAATAAGTTTTGGTACATTCGCTATATCTCAATTTTGGCGAAGGATTAGGATCTGAAACTTTCACAAGACGAATATAAAATTCTTATTTACACTGTATCCAAAGTTAAGCCTTAGTTTCACTATATTATAGGATATATGATCCCTCCAAGTTAGCTTTCCATCCTCTTCCAGGATTCATCCCTAAACAGGACACCTAGGGATAATTGCTATATATCGGGCTAAAAAGTTCCAAATGAAATTTATGAATATGTTTCAAAAATGGCATGGAATGTAACTTCTGTGGTAGAATTTTCAGACCCTGAAGATGAAACAGTCACATGTGGAAGTCCATACAACTTTGCTATTCTGAACAGTCCTGAAACAGGCCACCTTGGGAAAACCATCATAAGTCCTAATTGGTGAAACCAATTCTGAGGAAATCTATGGTGTTGGAATAGGGAAAGGCAAGGCTGCCTTAGTGCGAAGTGTTAGACACAGAGTAGTAGTAATTTCTAACATATTGCAGAAACAGTATCAAAAATTTCTACAGAAGAAATTGGAAAACTAGGGCTTCCTATTCTAGGAGCTTCCCTCCACTGTTTTCAGAAAAGGAGTACAATGGAAATCTCACCTTGAAGATATCTATCTTTATATCCAATCAGATCTGAAAGATTCCAAGTTTTGAAAATTAGGTTTTCTCTGACAAACCCTAGATCAGCCAACTCTGGAACTAGGACAGACACCTCAAATCGGTAAGATCTAATCTTTTGCTATTTTCATTTGAGGTTCTCATTTCAAGGTGATCTATCACATTAGCTTGATGATAAGCTTGATGAACTTGACAACTTCCAAGCATGGAAGTATAGGATTTCACTAGTTCTTGAAGGAAAATGAATTGGACACTTACATAAGTAGAGAGGTTCTAGTTCTAGAGGGAGATGAGGCTAAAATCCTTACACAAGAAAAACTTGGTCAAGGCCAAGAAGATAATTGTTGATTCAATCACGGATCACCTTGTACCACAAGTGTCTTCCCTAAAGAAACTGAAGATGTTTGATTCCTTGACCATGCTATTTGAAGAATGTGAAGATCCAGAATGCAGATACCATATAGCCATACTTTACAAGGGTCTCTCAAATCAAAGAACAACTTGTAGAAGTAGAAGAAGAAGTGGAGAATGCAGAAGTGGTGATAGCCACCTTGAATGGTGTCCCGGGATCATGGGAATCCATTCATGCAAGAAATGTGTGCCAAAAGGAAGTGATTACTTTCAGCAAACTCTAGGAAGAGCATACACAAGAAGAATCTCGACTCATAATAAGAGAAAAGAAGATGGGAGCAACTGAAGATCAAGCTCTCACCATCCAAAGAAGATCCCTCAAGTGATTAGGAATATGAAGAACTCAACTCTTGAAGAACCTCTTATCCATCTTAGCATTTGTATAAGAAACTATGCTATTATGAATGAAGAAGATGATGAAGCTGAAGGCTCAAGAAGGAGTCTACCCATGAAACAAATAAAGATAAGTATTCAATTATCATTTCATGATATTGTTTTGTTATGCATTTGTTTATATTCGTTGATGTATTATGCATGATAGAATGTTTGCATTAATGACAGTATACTACTAATATGCATCTAATGGGTAAGTAGCTCATGGTGCTATACAAACTCTCCATTGCTACTTATCTAGAATGAAACCTCTTTGCTGACATATTGGATTAGTGCACTATCTCAATGTTGTCCTAGTAGAGATGGAAGGAATCTAAAAAAATTTCCGTGAGATATGGATGAATGTTCTATTGGATAAAATAGTTGCATGATTGTATATTTATGCATAAGAATTTTCCATTATGAATATTCCTTATGAAATGTTTCTAACCATACAAATGCATTTGACTTGTAGGAAAGATCGCATACATAATCTCCTACAAGCAAAGAAGGATGAGACTTGTTCTGAAGAACAAGTGACGACGGTTCAAAATAAAGAATAATATGACGAATGCAGCGACATCATTAATGCAGAACCTTCTAGCTATGAAGAAGTAACCAAGAAGAAAGGGAAGACCAGTTCAAGAAGAATGATGTCTAGGATGTAGTATTGATACATGAAGGGAAGTTTGTAGTTCCATCATGTAGTTGATGGAAACATCGTGGGATACAAGGCAAGATTTGTAGCACGAGGCTTCTCACAAAAAGAGTGCATATAGTATGAAAGACAAAGGGAGTATGATGCTTCACTTTAGAGGGAGTGACTACAGAAGATCCTGAGGTTCAAAATGGTACGACAAGATGGATAGCTTACCGGTGACTCTAGGATTTACTGAGAGTAAAGAGGATTCCAACCTCTTCCTCAAGGTTGAAGGTGGAAGACCAGTGATGCTCATGTTATATGTCGATGAATTGTTCCTAAAAGAAGTTGCAAGAAGGAGACTTGCTGTCGAGTTCGAGATGAGGGACTTGGATATGATGCACTAATTTATAGGCATGGAGGTGTGGCAGAATCTCCCTGGGATAGGGGAAGTATGCAATAGAGATCCTGAAGAGGTTCAGGATGATGGGTTGCAAGGCCATGACACACCTATGGCATCGAACCTAAAGCTACTAAGTATTTCTTCATCAGAATCAGTTGATGCCACGATGTATCGTCAGATGATTAGGTCCTTGATGTACCTAACGAGTACAAGACCAAATATTTGATTTGCTGTGAACACCTTGAACCAATTCCTGATAGATCCGAGACATGTTCACTTGATTGCTGCAAAGCATATTCTGAGGTACATGAAGGGTACAATTGATTATGGGCTCAAGTATGATACGAATAAAAAGATTAACCTGGAAGGTTATGTTGATTCAAATTGGGTAGGCAATGCCATCGATAGAAAGAGAACCTCAGGGTGTTGCTTCAGTATGGGATCAGGTGTGATCTCTTGGTTTAGCAGGAAACAGTCTTGCATGGCACTGAGTATAGCTGAATCAAAGTATGTCGTAGCTTGCTCAGCTAGTTGTGAGGAAGTATGGCTAAGGAAGCTACTGTTTGATTTATTTGATCTCTGGTTAGATGCTACTTGTATATATTGTGACAACCAGAGTTGTGTGAAGTTGTCAAAGAACACAGTGTTCCATGACAAGTCGAAGCATATCGAGATCAAATATCACTATATCAGGGATATGGTGCAGAGAGGAGCAGTGAAGCTTGAGTATGTTGTGATGAACGAATAGATAGTTGATGTGTTGACTAAGCCATTGGCCAGAGTGAAGTTTGAGTACTTTAGGGAGAAGCTTGGTGTTCTTCAAATCGAGGTTCCCTCCAAGGGGAAGTGATGAGTTTGTGATCCATTCTGACATGGTGAGAGGATTGGTTCCTTACATGGTCAGATGTAAGGGCTGATCCATTATGTCATGATGAGAGGATTGGTTCCTCACATGTCATATATAAGTGCTGAGCCATTTTGAGGTTATTGTAGAATTGGTTCCTACATGATCAGATATAGGTGATGAATGCCATTCTCTGAATGGAGAAATCTGGTCAGTTACCAGGAATACTCAACCTAGAGCTGAGATCCATTCTGACATGGTGAGATAATTGGTTCCTTCCATGGTCAGATGTAAGGGTTGATCCATTCTATCATGGTGGGAGGATTCGTTCCTTCCATGTTAGATGTGAGTGATAAGCCATTCTAAGGCAACTATGGGATGTGTTCCCACATGATCAGATATAAGTGTTGAATTCCATTCTCTGAATGGAGGCACCTGGTCAGTTACCAGGAATACTCAGTCTCAGACTGAGGGCCATTCTAATATGACTGTGGGATGTAGTCTCACATGATAAAGTATAAGTGCAAGGCCATTCTGATGTGATTGAGGGATGTGTTCCCACTTGATTAGATATAAGGGCTAATTCGATTCTCTGGGAGAATGGAGGCACCTGGTCAATTACCAAGAACCCTCAGTCTGGGACTGAGAGCCATTCTGACATGGTGAGAGGATTGGTTCTTTCCATGCTCAGATGTAAGGGCTGGGCCATTCTGACATGGGGGTAGGCTGGGCCCTCCCATGGTCAGATGTAAGGGCTGATGCCATTCTCTAGGAGAATGGAGGCACCTGGGCAGTTACCAGGAACCCTCAGTCTGGGACTAAGAGCCATTCTGACATGGGGGTAGGCTAGGCCCTCCCATGGTTAGATGTAAGGGATAGGCCATTCTAACATGGGGGAAGGTTGGGCCCTCCCATGGTCAGATGTAAGGGCTGGGCCATTCTGACATGATGGTGGATGTGTTCCTCTCATGGTAATATGTGAGTGTTGGGAGTTCCTTTTTGATGAGATGAGGTCAGATTTAAGTGATGGGTGGGCCATTCTGACTTAGGGTCAGATATAAGTGCTGAAGAAGACCTACATGGAGGCTAGGCCTACAACCAGCATGAAAAAGGGCTGGCTCTGTAGAACTTCCTGTGACGAGAAGAATCAAGAGATAGCACCAGTGATGATAACCCATTGATGATCTAGATTGAGTGATGATCCAGATCTAGTGATGATGATCCAGCAGTGATGATCCAGATCCAGTGATGATATAGATCCAGTGATGATGATCCAGCAGTGATGATCCAGATCCAATGATGATCCAGATCTAGTGATGTTGATCCAGTGATGATGATCCAGATCAAGATGAAGATGAATTGAAGATGAAGATGACTTGAATATGATGAGGAATCGATGATGATTCAAATGATACAGAGAAAAATACTTGTGCTGATAAATTGTATCAAGAGAATACCTTCCTAGTTAAGAGGGAGTGTTGATGTAATTGTAAATTTAGAATGTATTCACCTGTATATCTTATGTATTGTACCCCAATGTTTATTCCAGGAAGTATCTGTAATGTAATTGATTCACGCCATGCCTCGATGTTCCCATTGGGAGGTTCTATAATGTAAACAAGTCATGTCAAGTCATTGTGGGTAACCCTCCTATTGATCAAGGGTTAAATTCCCCACAGTTGTGGGGCACTAGGGTTATTAGACTCTCCTAGATATGTCGAGTCAAGTCATTGTAAGTAATTGTAAGTAATTGTAAGTAATTGTTAAGTGGGGATGACATGTTGAAGTGGACATTAAGTGAACAAAAGAATATAAATAGAGAGTGAGTCTCTCTATTTCTTACACACACACTCATTCACTGGGGCGCATGAGTGAGACAGAAGAAGTTGGGATCAGAGAGAGAGACTACTACTGTCGGGAGATCATCTTTATGTTTTTAGGTTTTACTTTTGGTGTTGATTCTATCTCTAAGGAAGTTGTGGGGTTTTCTCCTTTATGGTTTCCCAGAGGAAAATTCTTTGTGTCTCTTGTCTATTGTGTTTATTGCTGTGCATGTTATTCTCTTAGACAAGATCCTAGGATCATAATGCTAGATTGAATGATAAAAATATAACAGTTTGTTTGCCCCTTAACACTCGTCTCCTCCTAGTTTGTAACTATAAATCACTTTTATTCTTTTTCAAGATTTTCAAAATATTTGAAAAAGTCCAAAAAAATCAAAAACCAAAAAGCTGGACAGGAAAAGATGTTATCTTTAGTAGCAGTCAAGTCATGCCACCTTTGAACAGAGCACTATATATCACATTCGTTGGTTGGGTTAATAGTTTGAATTTAGGAGCTGTACTCGTTTCTCTGATTTTATCTCCATCAACTGGTTAAGATTCTAGTCCCTATGTGTTGAAATATTGTAACTTCGAAGAATATTCTATATGTATCTTTTTTTGGTCCCCGATGGTCCTACCGGAAGAACCACTTGTATTACATTGTACCCCGATGCTCCTAATCGGAATAAATAATAAGAGTCATGAGGTAGTCCCCTCTAATTGTAAAGGTGGGTCATCAGCACCCCAGTGTGGTTACTTGAGCCTACATGTGTAACTCGAGCCTACATGATTTAACTCGAGATTACATGTCAAATGAGTTAACTTAAGTGAACGGATGAATATAAATAGAGGTGTAGTGCTCCTCATTTGAGACACACACACACTCACTTGTGTAGCGCATTAGTGGAGAAGAGAAGTAGCTAGAGAAGGAGGAGGATCAGGCTTTGATCTCCTTGCTGGTTTTATCTTTTATCTTTTTGGGGCATCTATATTGAGGAAGCTTTTGCTAGGTTTTTCCCTTTAGGGTTTTCCCAGGATAAATATTTTTGTTCCTTTTTATGGTTGTGCTTGTCTATCTTTCAGTGATCCTGTTTATATGCTTTTGTCATGAAAATGAAATGAAATATCGGTGTCTTAGCTAAGCATATGAAAATTTAACATGGTATCAGAGCCACACTGAAAAGAATACATTATGCAGCTACAGAATCTAGGGATTCTTAATTTTTGGTTCTCTCTCCACAATTGATCAGCAAAAGAAGGCTAGGCTGACTCTCCATTGAAGGGCGCATCTTTCTGTCGAAGCGGAATTCGATTCCAAGCATTTTCAGTTTTCGGTGCGGGAAATTAGGGCTTCTTGCAGAAGAAGAATTTTTTAGTGAGCCCAGCATAGGATTTATATCCTCATCAAAATCGAACTCTAGAGACCTGGTACAATTTTTTTGGTTGGGTGAAACTCCGGGAAAGTCAAACCCTAGTTTGACCCCGAGCTAGAAAAACCCTAAATACTAAAACTGCTAATTTTTGGTACATTCGCTATATCCCGAGATTGGAGAAGGTTCAAAAGATGAAAATTGTAGAGGTAGAAGATAAAATCATTATGTACATTTTGTCGAAAATTCCACCTCATATGCCCTATATTATGGGAGATATGATCCCTCCAAGTAAGGGTTCTAGCCTCTTCTAGAATTCATCCCTAAACAGGACACCTGGGGAACATTGCTATAGCTTGAGTTACAGAGGTCGAAATTGAATTCCTGAAGATGTTCCAGAAATAACATGGAATTAAATTTCTGTGGTCCTAATTTCAGAACCAAAAGATGAAACAGTGACACATGGCAGTCCATACAACTTTGTTGTTCTGAACAGTCCTGTAACAGGTCACCGTGGGAAAAGGATCCTAAATCCCAATTGGTGAAACCCATTCCAATGAAACCTATGTTTTTGGATCAGGAACATGTGAGGTTACCTCAATGAAAAATTTCAGACACATAGGAGCATTAATTTCGGAGATATCATAGAAACAGTGACAAGCATTTCTGCAGAAGAAATTGGAAAACTAGGGCTTCTTGTTCCGGGAGCTTCCCTCCACTATTTTTAGAAAAGGAGTACATTATATAGCTCCATTTGAAGAGATATATATTTCTATCCAATAATATCTTAAATATTCCAAGTTTTTAAAATTAGGGTTTCTCTGACAAACCCTAAATCAGCTAGCTCTGGAAGCACGACGGACACCTCAAATCGGTAAGATCTAATCTTTTGCTATTTGCATTTGAGGTTCTCATTTCAAAGTGATATATCACATCATCTTGATGATAAGATTGGTAAAGTTGACAACTTCCAAGCATGGAAGTATTTGATCTCTCTAAATAAAATGAATTGGACATCTACATAAGTAGAGAGGTTCCAATTCCATATGGAGATGAGGCTCAAAGCCTTACACAAAAAGAACTTGATCAAGGCCAAGAAGATCATTGTTGATTCAATCACGGATCAACTTGTACCACAAGTGTCTTCCCTAAAGACACCGAAGATGTTTGATTCCTCGATCAAGCTATTTGAAGATAAGAACTTAAATCAGAAGATGGCTTTGAGAAAACAGTTGAAGAATGTGAAGATCCAGAATGCAAAACAACTTGAAGCAGTAGAAGAAGAAGTGGAGAATACAGAAGTAGTGATAGCCACCTTGAATGGCCTCCCAGGATCATCGGATTCATGCAAATAATGTATGCCAGAAGGAAGTAATTGCTTTCGGCTCAACTCATAAGAAGAGAAGAAGAATATGGGAGCAATTGAAGATCAAGCTCTCACCATTCAAAGAAGATCCCTCAAGCGATGAGGAATATAAAGAACTCAATTCTTGTCATTTGGATAAGAAATGACGATTTCATGAATGAAGAAGATGATAAAGAAGAATGATCAAGATGGAATCTACCCGCAAAACAAATAAAAGATAAGTATTCAATTGTCATTTCATGATATTGTTTTGTTATACATTTGATTATATTCAGTTGATGTGTTATGCATGATAAATTGTTTGCATTAATGACTGTATACTACTAATATGCATGTGATGGGTTAGTAGCTCATGGTGCTATACAACTCTCCATTGTTACTTATCAAAACTCTTTGCTGACATATTGGATTAGTGCACAATCTCAATAATGTCATGGTAGAGTTGGAAGGAATCTAGAAAGTTTATGTGAGATATGGATGAATGTTGTATTGACTAAACAGCTGCATGGTGCATAAGAATTTGTCGTTATGCATATGTGTTATAAAATAGTTCTACCCATGCAACTGGTGCATTTGAATTGTAGGAAAGGTCCTGTACAACCTCCTACAAGAAAAGAAGGATGAGACTTGTTCCGAAGAACAAGTGATGACAATTCAAGATTCACTCCAATAAACATGAATCTGAAGCTCCCAAGGTCAGAGACACCATGACAAAAGAAAGAGCTTTAGAAAGCGGTAGATCCACCTTGAAGGATGAATACCAACATGGGTACAAGAGATAACTCAAGATGAAGAAAATAATGCTATGAAAGAAGCTATGATCAAAAAAAAAAAAAACAGTTGATCATGGGGAATGATGTATATGATATGATTTCGAGACATAAAGGGAAGTACGTAGTATCTTCCATATGGATCTACAAGAACAAGTGTACAAATAAAGGTTCGTGATTTTCCTTAGAAAGAATAGACTATGACATGACATACTCTATTGACCAGTATATATCAAGCATAGAACCACCTGTACAGAATGAAGAGGGAAGATGATACTCCACTTCAAGGGGAGTGACTACAAAAAATTATATCTAAGTTCGACATGGTATGACATGATGGATAGCTTCATGATGGATCGAGACTTTACCAAAAGTAAAGTGTGTTCCAACCTTCAAGGTTGAATACAGAATACTAGGATATGTTGATGACTTGAGAAGACAAAATCATAGAAGATGTTATGATACTAGAATGATGTTTGGGATATAGTACTCAAACAAGAAAGCAAGAATGTGGTATCTTCCAAATGGATTTGCAAGATAAGATATGTTGTTGATAGAAGTAAGGTAAGACTTGTGGCTAGAGGTTTCTATCAGAAAGAGGGAATTAATTCTGAATAGACACTTACTCCAGGAAGCAAGGTACACTTCCTTCAAAACTATCATGGTATTTTCTTCCATGATGAAGTAAAGACAAGAATTCCTTAATGGTATGATTGAGGAAGAGTTTTACATCGAATAGTCACGAGGATTTGAAGTTGAAGACATATGGAATCAAGTATGCAAGTTGAAGAAGGCCCTCTATGGCCTAAAGCAAGCTCCCAGAGCTTGGTATGGAAGAATAGATAATTTCCTGATGAGCATGGACTTTGCCAAGAGTAAATTCAATCCTAACCTTTCCTACAAGGTTGTAGAAGATGAACGTGTCATTCTATTACTATATGTGGATGACTTATTCTTGACAGGGAATGAGAAACAGATTATGGAAAGCAAGAAGAAACTAGCAGAATAATTTGAGATGAAGACCTTGGGTTAATGCATTATTTCCTAGGTCTAGGAGTATGGAAAAGTTCAGAAGGAATATTTCTCAACCAGGGAAAGTATAGAGATATTGAAGAGATTCAATATGTTGGAATGCAAATTCATGGCCACAGCCATGGACTCCATCCTGAAGATGTTAGCTGATGACTCATTAGAGTTATTGGATGTGACTCACTATAGACAGATCATTGGGTCATTGATGTACTTAACAAATACCAGACCAGACATTTGTTTTGCTGTGAACACCTTAAGTCAATATCTCATTCAACCAAGACGGGTTCACCTAGTAGCTGCAAAACATGTGATGAGATATCTGAAATGGACTATAGACTTTGGTCTATACTATGAGTATAGATTGTATGGCTACACAGATGCAGATTGGGCTGGAAGTATCTTAGACAAGAAAATCACATCAGGTAGATGCTTTTGTTTTAGGTCTACTATGAGTTCATGGTTTAGCAAGAAACAGTTCAGTATTTCTCTTAGCACGGTTGAAGCAGAATACATAACAGATTGCTCTACTAAGTTGTTAAGCCATATGGCTTCAGAAGCTGATATCAAGTCTCTTTGACCTGAAGATGGATACCACAATGATTCTATGTGATAACCATAGTTGTGTTGACAAAGAACCCTGTGTTCCAACGTAACACATAGAAATCTGATATTTCTACATACAAGACAAGATGCAGATGATGATACTGTAGATGAAAATGATGATACTGTAGATGCATCTGATGGTGATTCAGTATTTCTATACTGAATATAGAGATGATGATGTTTCAGTATTCCCATACTGAAGATATAGATGATGATGATTTCAGTATTCCCATACTGAAGATATAGATGATATTTCAGTATTTACATACTGTAGATATAGATGATGGTGATTCCGTATTTCTATACTAAATATAGAGATGGTGATCCTTTCAGTATTTCTATACTGAAGATATAGATGATGATGCTTTTAGTATTCACATACTGGAGATAAAGATGGTGATAGATCAGTATTCAGATACTGAAGATGTAGATGATGATGGTTTGGATGATGATGTACTGACAAAGCCTCTGCCTCGAGTAGAGTTCGAACACTTTCGAGACAAGATTGGTGTTGTTCGAAAAGACCTTCCTCAAAAGGGGGAGTAGTGATGTTGGAGTGGGATTGTATCATCCCTGGGCATTTTCCCTAAAATGATCTAGAGACCTCGGTCCTTAAGAATGAAGAGGGATTGTATCATCCTGGAACATCTGTCCACAATAGATTCGGTGACCTCGGTCCTTGAGAACATGGTGGGATTGTATCATCCCTGGGCACTTTCCCTAAAGTCATCCAAAGACCTCTATCTTCAAGAATGAAGAGGGATTGTATCATCCTGGGACATCTGTCCATAATAGATTCAGTGACCTCGGTCCTCAAGAATGTGGTGGGATTGTATCATTTCTGGGCACTTTCCCTAAAGTGATCCAGATACCTCGGTCTTCAAGAATGAAGAGGGATTGTATCATCCTGGGACATCTGTCAATAATAGATCCGGTGACCTCGGTCCTCGAGAATGTGGTAGGATTGCATCATCCTTGGACATCGTCCTAAAGTGATAGGGACTGATTCTCCCATAATCAATCCGGTGGCTTCGGCCCTCAAGAATGTGGTAGGATTGCATCATCCTTGGACATAGTCCTAAAGTGATAGGGAATGATTCTCCTGTAATCAATCCGGTGGCTTCGGTCCTCGAGAATGTGGTAGGATTGCATCATCCTTGGACATAGTCCTAAAGTGATAGGGATTGATTCTCCCGTAATCAATCCGATGGCTTCAGTCCTCAAGAATGTGGTAGGATTGCATCATCCTTGGACATAATCCTAAAGTGATAGGGACTGATTCTCCCGTAATCAATATAATGGCTTCAGTCCTCGAGAATGTGGTAGGATTGCATCATCCTTGGACTTAGTCCTAAAGTGATAGGGACTGATTCTCCCGTAATCAATCCGGTAACTTCGGTTGTTGAGAATGTGGTGGGATTGTATCATCCCTAGACTTTAAGTCCAAAAATGATCCAAATACTTTTTGTCTTTGAGTTGTGGATTGCAGGTTGTTGCTGATGATGATGATGTTGTACTAATAGAAAGATTAGAGTATGATGATGATGACGTACTGATCAAAAGATCAGAGTATGATGACGTACTGATCGAAAGATCAGAGTATGATGATGATGTACTGATCGAAAGGTAAGAGTATGATGATGATGACATACTGATCGAAAGATCAGAGTATGATGATGATGACGTACTGATATAAAGATCAGATTATGATGATGACGCACTATGATTATGATGTTTCTGATCGAAAGATTAGAGTATGATGATGACGTTTCTGATCGAAAGATCAGAGTATGTTGATGATGTTTCTGATCGAAAGATCAGAGTATGATGATGATGTTTCTGATCGAAAGATCAGAGTATGATGATGATGTTTCTGATCGAAAGATCAGAATGTGATGATGATTATGATCAATAGATCAGAATATGATGATGATGATGTTGCTGCTAATCGAAAGGGCAAAGTGTTGATGATGATATTGCTGATCAAGAGGTCAAAGTACTGAAGATGTTGCTGCTTATCGAAAGGTCAAGGTGCTGAAGATGTTGTTTCTGATCGAAAAGTCAAAGTGCTGAAAATGTTGCTGATCGAAAGGTTAAAATGTTGACGATGTTGTTGCTGATCGAAAAGTCAAAGTGCTGAATATGTTGCTAATCGAAAGGTCAAAATGTTGAAGATGTTGTTTCTGATCGAACAGTCAAAGTGCTGAAGATTTTGCTGATCGAAAGGTCCAAGTGCTAAAGATGTCGTTGCTAATTGAAAGATCAAAATGCTGAAGATGTTGCTGATCAAAGACTGAAGATGTTGCTAATGATGAAGACTGAAGATTGAAGATGAAGACTACATGATGTTGAAAAGCTTCCAATGATTTATAGATGTGTTACCCTGCTAATGTTGATGATGTCCCCTATCTCTACTCTTGTTGTTGTTGATGTTGTTGTAGAATACCCTTCTCATTAAGGGGGAGTGTTGAAATATTGTAACCTCAAAGAATATTCTATATGTATCTTTTTGTGGTCCCCAATGGTCCTACCAGGAGAACCACTTGTATTACATTGTACCTAGATGCTCCTAATCGGAATAACTAATAAGAGCCATGAGGTAGTCCCCTCTAATTGTAAAGGTGGGTCATCAGCACCCCAATGTGGTTACTTGAGCCTACATGTGTAACTCGAGCCTACATGATTTAACTCGAGACTACATTTCAAATGAGTTAAATTAAGTGAACGGATGAATATAAATAGAGTTGTAGTGCTCCTCATTTGAGACACACACACAATAACTTGTGTAGTGCATTAGTGGAGAAGAGAAGTAGCTGGAGAAGGAGGAGGATCAGGCTTTGATCTCCTTGCTGGTTTTATCTTTTATCTTTTTGGGGCATCTATATTGAGGAAGCTTTTGCTGGGTTTTTCCCTTTAGGGTTTTCCCAGGATAAATATTTGTGTTCCTTTTTTATGGTTGTGCTTTTCTATCTTTCAGTGATCCTGTTTATATGCTTTTTTCATGAAAATGAAATGAAATACTGGTGTCTTAGCTAAGCATATGAAAATTTAACACTATGGAGCCTCTGCCGATGCCTCCTGTGTCACAAAGATACCCCAATTTTGTATATTGAGTCTATACTACCTAGATTCAATAACCATTCACCTTTATGTTCTTTTTCGAAGGAAGTTGAAGCCTGAGTCGACCATTCCTCAGTTTTCTTAACTTTGCATGTCGGCCATTCCCGGTATTGGTACTGGTTTGAGCACATTATGATCGATTCCTTCCACATTATATAGCTTTGATGAGTACCTCGTGTTGGATGATGGGGGATGCCTTAATGCCCTCCTTCCAGCAGATTTCATCCCATCGACTTTAGATCATTTATTTTGGGATAGGAGTCTAGAGTCATTTGAGTGCCTTGAGACTTATAGTCATCAGTGGTAGGTTCTCTCGCCATAGACAGTTTTGGGAATACATCAATGTCCCCTGATCGATGTATTCTTTCAAGTGTTTGACCTCAACACATTTATTCACACTTGTTAGATTGCACTCTAGTACCTTGATTCCCATTTTCATTATCGGTGGGTGATCTCGTGTTTGTTAACGGTATACATCAATGACCGATAATCAGATGATGGACTACTATGTTTGACCTCAATAATTTTATTCACATATTAGGACATGTACTTGTAGCGGTTTGTGTAGAATAATTTCCATATTGGTGGCATTTCTGATATTCTACCCTCTTGATCGTGCCAGTGTTCATGAGATTTCAGCTCTCGTGACTTGATTTCAGTGTATGTCAGATATCTTCAGCCATTATGGAGATCTTGATCCATTATATATCTTCAGCTTTCATGGAGATGATAATCCTTTATATATCTTCATCATGGATATTCTGATCTATCTATATTATACATGGCGATGACCACACATGTCATATTTTGTATCATGCCTATTCATGGCCATTGTACTCTTATGTATCTATGACTGCTGTATGTATTTGCAGTCATATGCAGAGATATTTGTACTGTATTATTGGATGGGTGGTTCTTCCACCTGGTTCTTCATCACTCCACTTCTAGGATTGACTTATAATGTATTTCAGCCATCATATCACCCCTCTGACCTCACACATTAGGGGGCATCTGTTACAGCTGATTTTACCACACATGGTAGATCACACATTTATAGCCTTCCCTGTCCCTTTGCAGACTCTTTGGACCCCATGGAATATTTTTGTACCTTTCATGTTTCCGATATCATCCCTAAAAACACATGTTATTTGCTATACGTGACTTTTAAACCCTTTCTCGCGTATATACGCGGGTATAACCCTTAAACCCACGTACATCGGGATGTGTGCAAAAGGCCAAATATTTTGGAGTTTTCCTTGGTGTGGATCAGAGCCAATTGTCTCTTGCCCTTCCATATGCCTCAAGATCGCTCGTATTTGACCTTCCATTACCCCATTGAAGCACTATATAAGGAACCATTTGGATACATTGAAGAAGAGGAATTGAAGAGCAAGAAAACTATAGTCTATTGTTGTTGCAGCTTGATTATACTTGATTCTGCATCCCTTTGTCCCTTGGAGCACCTGGTGTTCTTCCCAAGCATGCCTTTTCTTGTGAGATTGCTATCAAGAGATGGAGGATTGAGGTGGTGGAGGCCTAGGTGGAGAACTCAGTTTCTTCAGTTCGCAGACGTGCCAACAGAGGTTGTCATTCTTGTAATCTTTGATTTATATTAATAGAAATATCTTTTCTTGTCCAATGATGTGCATTTAAATGAATATTGAATCCATGGATGCTTTTAATTGATTATAGATTATTGATTATATATTCTAGAGTAGGTCTAACACCATTATATATCATGCTTGTCTTGTTTGCTGATTGTTGAGAGAGCAAATTGTTAACAAAAGCAGGATTAGAAAAGCTCAATGGGGATCTACATCAACCATCCGAAATAAGGTATGTTTTGATATCCTTTAGTGTTAGATTTTTTATTTCTCTTGCATATTGGGAAGGGATTGATTTCTATGGTTACTTTCTCTATTGTGGTACACCCCAAGCCATAGGAATTTTTCTCTGTAACAATTGGTGAAGGGTATGTCTTATTGAAAGGTATTCAAGCCATGGCGGATTTGAAAATAAGATCATACGGTACTATCATAGCAGGACTCATTTAGGTATGCATGGTCAACTTAGTATTGTATTCATAAACTAGTTGTAATTGCTTCTTTGTATTTGCATTAATGGTTGGAAATAGAGAAATGTTAGTTTTGTGTGGACACAATTTCAAATTCCATGTATTCCCTAGAAGTCAATGATACGAAGACATATTATTTGCATAGTTTGGGTTTTTATTGGCCTATCTATTACTACATTATTATCTAGTTGTTATATGTAGGTTACACGAAAGACTAGGCCATACCTTGAATATTGAAGAGTGTTGAAGAGTAGTTTCACTCATAACTAAATAAGAAACAAGCGCTTTGTAACCATCATGAAAATTATAGATCTATTTATAAAAATAAGAACAGAGACCATAAGATATTTCCACGTATTATATGTGTTGGTGAAGTGAGTGGGATATAAGCCCCTCATTTATGAATAATATTGTAGTAGGGATTTTGCCCTTTCTACAGGCAGTAACGGCACCCTTCCATCTATAGGACAGAATGGTAGGGATCCTGTGAGAATGGAAATAAAAATAAACAGAAAAACAAAATGAAACAGAACCCCTACAAACAAGGTTAGGGCTAAGCTCCACAACCCTGCATCAAACAGTTAGAGAACAAAAGGACATGTAAGCAATCAATGGAAACCTACAACAGAATGTTAAACAACAAACCTGCAAACAAATAATGTCAGAAAACTACAATATAACAAAGAAAAACATAAAAAGACAAGTATACCTTCTCTGGTTGGAATGGGCCACCATGCCCTAGCTTGGGAGAGCACCTCTCAATGGATGGGGAGCTATGGCTCAATGGAGGGATGGAGGAGAGGGAGGGTGAATGACTTGAGAGGAAAAGGGTCTCAAGGCACTCACATGGGCAGCGTAATGATAGGGAGATGAGAAGTAGTTTGAGAGTGACCCCCACCCCTCTATTTATACTTTTTCTTGGGATTTTTAGGGTTTTAAGCCCCTGGTTGGGGCTTTAGCCCCTTTTTGGGGTTTTAGCCCCTTTCGCCCAATCCTGAGCTCATTTGGGGGTTTTAGCCCCTTTTTGGAGGTTTTAGCCCCTGTGGGAGCTGGTTTGGATCTTTTTAGGGGTTTTTAAGCCCTTTTTGATATTTTTAAGCCTTTTTGAGGGTGTGGGGGTCAAATGAGGGTCGTGCATGGATGTCCTTGGGTGGTGTAGGTCATGTAGAGCTTAGTGAGGGATTTTTTGGGTTAACATATTTCTCCCTGATGTGTGAGGGCAGGAGCTCATCGTATGGCTGACAGACATCATAGGATTTTCTTGGGGAGAGGTGGTGCTTCCCGAGATGGGGCATGGTGGATTTTGGTTTTTGTATTAATATGGTTCCCATCAATGGGTGAGATACAAATAACGTGTGACATGTATATGGATGAGGAGGGCGTCCCCATGCTCATAATTATGTCAAAATAATAATGTGATCTAAGCTCTATAATACAAGAGACGATCATGTACAATTGTTGTTACAATAGTGGTTGACTCAATAAGATGCTAAATACAATACTGATCTAAAGAACTGCTACATTGGACTCATGGAATTCTTGTGGAATGCTATATCTTCATGACTGACGGCCTGCTAGATCTGGAATGGTACATAGTTGTAGGGACCCACTATGCATCAATCATAAATCTATATAGAAGCACTGCTGGGGCTTCTAAACACTGTCTTCAATGCAACCCAAAAATCACAAGGGACATGAACCTGTTGGGGTCTCTTTCATAGACTCATCAATGTGCTAGAGTCAAGTGACATATGGAGTCTTCGACCAAATATTGCATGGACCAATACCCTATACGAATCTCAAAGGTGTGATGATGTAGCTGGAGTCAAGCACGTGAGAAACAACCATCCCCAGAGGCACTAAGAACTCCTCTCAAGTGGTCCAAGGAACTCATCAATGAGGTTAATGAAACCAGGATATAGGGACCTATGAGTCTATCCTCTGGAATACATGTGTTGTTGTCGACAGAGGGAGACCTACCCCTGGTCAAGGAAATGATGTTTCCTTTACCAGAAGCACGAGGGAGATAACCGAAACATGTGAGACAATACGAGGACTGACCCACTGCATGGCGGGGGGAGGAGTTGAACAGGGGCAGAGGGAGTGTAGTGGATTGAAACTTCCTTTGTTCAGAGTATGTCGGCAGGGAATACCAGGAAGCAAATGAAACTGACTCATGGGAAAGGGATCATAGCTGTAATACCGGGAATGTAACTGCAGATGGGAAATACTTGGGGGAGGTAGACACTTTTGATATTGATGGGATCCAAGGAAGACACATCGCAGAGTACTCTGAACAAAGGCAACCCAAAGTGGGAATGCTTCCAAACTGTTATCTGTGGGGTGGTGTCTAGAGACACCGTTGTAGTATGATCTCGTGGATTTTTAGCGAGCTCGAGAAAGTAAATTCCCAATGGTGCTTTCAATTTTAGAGAGTCTGAAATCATGAAGAAGACTCTAGTGGGGGATCTTTTTCGTTGCTAGTATCATATGCCCGAAAAAGGATAAAAGTATACACAAGAGGGCTCACCCATCCTTTAGGGGATGGTAGACTTCTTTACTCTTGGTAGTCCAGTCAGGCTGAAAAAGGTTAAACCTATATTGACTACATGGTCATTCAGATACTTTTACGAGCATGAACGAAACCAAGTTTCCTCAGCAATCTTTTCTTGAGGAGAAGGTTGGAAAAGAGCTTAATGACAATTCATGGTGAGCTATTTTGTAAAGTTCGGCCCCTCTGCCCGAAAAAGCATAAAAGGATGCAGAGGGGAACGGTCTTGGCTTGAATGTGCCAAGGTGGTCCTTTTCATTTGATGGTCTACATAGTCCGCAAAAGGAGATAAACAAGACAATGTAGATGCCATTTCCTATACTTTAACGAGTGGGAAAGGAAAAAGCTATGCTCGGCAATATTTTCATTCTTTTAGGAGTCAGAAACGAGCTTAAAAGAAACTCCAGTATGGTCAACCAATCGAGAAGGCACTGGTGGTGCCCCCATGTTGGGAAAGTGGACAGTGGTCCAAAGGTCATCCATGCAGTATGGATGGAGCAAGTTGCTCTTAAACATACCAATACATGCACGGGATAGATCATGGTAGAGGCACTCAAATCAGTGTGGCAGAGGCATGTAAAATGAGGTGGCTCTCTGACAGAGGTCAGGAGAGTTGTGTGTGAGTTGTGGTGGACGAACTTGACTATATGTGATGTGAGTTCAAGTCCAGTGGCATTTATATGCCAAATGCATGGAAAAGAAATGATCCATCCTCCAAACGATGGTTTGGGGACTCGCATAAGGTGTGATGGATGGATTAGACAACTATATGTTGAAATGAAATGACATGCCCTCTAGGCGGTGGCCCGAGAACCCCCATAAGTGGTAGTAGGAAAGTGTGATGCAAGTACAGGTCCAAAGACACTTGTATCACCATGATGTGGCTCATAAACCAAGGTAAATTTTGGGAAGTGGTCCTAAAAATTACTTATTAAACATGAGAGAATGGTCTCACAAGAAGATCGAGGGTGGAATTCAAAAACTAGTGGTGTGAACGGCATCTCAAACGGACTCTGTATGGCCATGTTATGTCGAAAGGGAGAAAATAGATCAAATGGGGCCTATATATGGGTAGGGACCATGTTGTGAAGTGCCATTGTCACTGTTAACTACAGAGTTGGAGAGGTGGGCCCTAGATTTTCTTTTGTTGATTTCTCCTATTCTAACCACTGGTTTCGAGTTCCACAAATTGCGGGTAAGATCTCTTGCAAAATCTATCATTTTTAGTGGTTTACATTTTGAATTTTCTCACCCGGGGGTCCTCTATGAGCCTGTTAGGGTCTCAATGAGCCAGGTTGCACCTTTCGAGGGAAAAAGAGCGACTGGATCACACCTGTGAGGCATTTTTGAGAGATTTGGTCGCTCTTTTTAGCCAGACAGGTGCAACTTGGTCCCTGGGTGACTTCTTTGCTAAGAGCTGTGCCTGACAGCTGAAATTTGCTTTTGAAGGATGAAGAAGGAAAAGTGGCATGAGAGAGACTACAAAGACCTCCAGGAGGAGGCATTCTGGGGTAGGAATGTGCATGCTACACTGGCCCATTGTGGGTTACTGAAGTTCATGTGGATGCCCCTCATGAAGAGCTTGTGTCTGTTGCTGCAGACTTTGGTGAGCTTTTGGGATATTGGGGAGGAGGCTTTCCTAATCCAGGAACAGCGTGTTGAGATCACTTTGTTGGATGTATACTTTTTTAATGGACTCCCTATGTTGGGATTTATTGGTGACTTGGCGCCAGTGCTGTCTCATGGGGAGACACTTGAGGAGCTATGTGAGAGGCACTGTTACGCGACTACGTACATGTGTGGTTCGCACATTCTGATGTGTGACATTGAGGATGTGTCGACACTGGTTATTGCTACTATGTTGTTGCACATCTTGGGATCTATGGGGAGTCACAAGATATCTGGAGGGAAACTGTAGATAGTAGAGTGTGCCATCATAAGGCACTTACTATGCATGGGCCCAGATGTACCTTCAGGCTATTCGAAGTCAGCTGAATAATGCGAGGGCATCTGGGGGAGACTTTTATTTTGGGTCCTTCTTATGTGCTTTCTTTTTTGAGAAAGTACCAACTCTGTGTCTGCATCGGGCAGTGTGGGATGGTTGTCTGCGGGAGCTGTGGATGCGCAGGTGGTGTCAAATGATGATATGAGAGGGTGGTGGCAGAGATGGCTGCTTCTTCACCAAGGAGTTACTTGAGAAGTGGCAGCAGCTCCCAGTGATTATTGAGGAGTACCCTTATGTGGGTATGGATTATCGTGGGGATCCTGAGATGCCCCGAGCTCCTGGTCAAGCATGGGGACTAGCTGGTATATATGTCTGATGTCTTTATGTTCATATTTATACATAGTGTAGTTGAGCTGGTTGATAATTATATGTATAGACTGATGGTTTCTTTGTTTGTGTATGTAGATGTTGGTCCTGGCTTATTGCTCGGGTATCAGAGGCAGGTGGTTGCTATTGTAGAGGCGAAGGTTCCTATGGGGAACCCTTGCAGGTGATGACAGGAGGCGGAGACTATTTTGCCGCACTTGGAGCAGCTAGCTGAGGGGATTTCTAATGGCAATTGGTAGCATTTGGACAATGAGATGAGTAGCTTGTGATTACTTTCATTGGGTGGCGCGAGGGGACCTTCCTGCAAAGGACAATGAGTCTTCTGAGGAAGAAGATGTTGATGATACTGATTCAGATTATGAGGAGGAGTCTGAGTCAGACTAGCAGCTAGTGGGGCTGCTCCTAGTGCATTAGTGCACTTAGGATTTTTTGCATCACTATGTATATCCAGTTGAGAAAGCATATGTTGTTTCTTATTTTGTACTTAACATATTGTGGACATGCGACTTATCTATCTATATCTATTTTTTACGCACGTGGATGCACTTTTTATGGTTTTATATGTGAGTCTTTTTATGATGATGTGAAATGCAATGCTTATAGGATGTATTTTTACACCTGTGTGTGTGTTTTATATATGATTATGCATGATGTTGTGTTTGTATGTTTCCTATATGCGATTATGAATGTGCCAATTTAGAATGTCATTAGCCATTTGATCTGCTACACTATTGAGGTTTCTGGGAACATGTGTGAATGTAATGGATTCAAATGTTCTAACCATCTGTTTAGTGCACAGGAATTTTCTAAAGAGGTAGGGATCACGTACCCAGTAGTAGATGTTCAACTGGGAGACAAGCAGTTGGGAGTCTAAGAAGACATCGAGATGGAAAATGCATAACTAGAGAGCGGCGCCAAAGAGACCATTGACACCATCATATTCAACCTAGTTTTTGGTCGCATTGCCCATGCATATTCCATTGATATGGATCAACTCGTGCAACGGGGATTAGATGACCCATGCAGCTGAGGCGAGGTTTGGAGACCATCTGCTCACTCCATTAGCAAATCTAATGTGTCGATCTGATGTAGGATCCGTCTGGAGCAATGAGGGGAAACAATACATAAGACTCACTTTAAAACGTGTAAAAAAAATGGGACAAGACTATATTACAAGCTGAACTACCATCACTTAAAGAGGTGACGTTAGATGGAAAGTGGTTTGGAATTTTAGGGGATCAGCGGTCATTCCTTTGTGTGACATGATGAACCATAGGAGACAGCCCATTGGGACACAGAAAACACACTTGAAAGGGTTCAAGTGGATTTTTTACTTGCGACGTCGTAGGAAGGCTTGCCGCAAGTCATCTATGTGTTGTGCTTGCTTCTGTGACCAGGCAATGAGGTTGTCAAGATAGACCAACATCATGTGGATGAGGTCACGAAAACAGTGTGTCATGGCATGCTAGAAGGTGGCTCCAGCGTTCTTCAGACCAAAGGGCATTACTCGATAGGTGAATGTGCCCCATGGAGTTGTGAATGCAGTCTTGTAATGATCTTCTTTCTAGATCTGGATTTGGTTATATCTAAAAAAGCCGTCCATGAAGGAAAAGACCTCATGTCTGGCGCATGCATCGATAATCTAATTGATGAAGGGTGTTGGGAAGTTGTCTTTTGGACACGCCCCATTTAGATCACAGAATTATTTGCACACATGGATGGTACCCTATTTTTTATTCACGGGAACAGGATTAGAAACCCAAGTGGTGTACGCAATGGGGTAAATGAAGCTGGCTGTGCGCAGCTTCTTGATTTCAATTTTGACCATGGCAGTTTTGGAGGGATGGATGGGACATTGATTTTGGTGCATAGGGGCCACATCGGGCCATGTGTTAATGTGGTATTCCACAATGGATGGATCCAATCTGTGCATTTCAGTGTAGGACCAGGAAAATATGTCGTAGAATTCTTGGAAGAGGGATTTGTAGCTAGCAACTTCTTCTAGGGAGCAGGATGCCCCCAGCATGATTTCTTCAACAACCTTTGGATTGGTTGAGATGTTGATTTTGATGGTTGGAAAAATGTTGGCCATGTTCCCTTCTTTAAAGGCGTCTGGTGCCAAAACGGGATTTTTGAACCGGTCGACTTTCCCATGAATGAAATCTTTGGTTTCGATGGAAAGCTGGTCAGACTGCGACGCAATCTCTTTGGGGAGGAAGAATGAGTGATGGTGCATGTCATCCCATGGGTATTCTAGGGCGGTTAAGGCTTCAACTATCTCCTCATCATTGCGGAAGAAATGAATATACAAGTCTAATGGACTGTCGGTGATGGTGGAGACAAGAAGGTCTGTAGAACTGGACATCATGTAAATGGACATGGTGTCTAAAGAAGGAGGTGGGGGATGAACTTCTTTGATCAAAGTGATCTCATATTCAAGGGAATGTTGTCAAAGGTTGGATAGAGCCATTTGGAACTCGAACAAGTCTTGGTAGTGGTGAGAATAGTGTCCATACAATCCATAGGGGGTGCAAGCATGGTTTGTTCTCAATGACTTGTTTCTCACTATTGGCCCACCTGGGAGTTCAAACACGGGGAGGTTTTCTATTGTATCCATGGCATCCAAATGCACTTCAATTATGGGAATCTCAGGGAATTTTTGAGTTGGATGTCCCTGTTATTCACAAAAGGAACAAGGCATAATTTGTCGAGGTTCAGTGGTAGCTTTCGCATTTTTTCCCTGGCCCTTTTTGGGTGGGGCGGTATGGGTGCAGGTGCGGTGGTTGGTTTTTGCTTGCCAGGTGGAGGATGAGATTCAATCACAATGGGTTGCATAGGGGTTAAGACTACCTGGGGCATTGGTGGTTGAGTCGGTGGATCAAGGTACCACACAGGAATTCCCAATGTAAAATTGGGTAAGTTTAAGGTATCCATTACTTGCTTACTCATGACACTAGGCGGGGGAAAGAGGAAGGGAATTATGTGGACTGGGGAGGAGCCCAGATAACTCCCTGATGGTTGCATGTGGGGATGAGGTTGTGGTGGAGGATGCGCATAATGATTTGGCTGCGGATTATGCTGCAGCTGTTGATGATGCTACGGCTGCTAATGATGTTGTGGTTGCATATGGTGTTATGGTTGCGGTTGGGGCTGCAGTTATGGTTGATGTTTGGGTGTAGCAGTGCTAGATGAGAGAATGCATAAATCCATAGTCTCATTTAGTGTGGGTGATGGTGACACTAAGGGGAAAGAAGTCGTCATTGTGGTATCAGCAAACAACCAAGGGCCCACATTCAACAATGGGGAGGCTGGTATGTTGTCAACCATGGTGTTGACTACAGGGATAACATTGGCAAGTGCAGTTATCCCTTGCAGATCAATGGTGTTGATAGTAGGTATAACATTGGCTGGTGCAGTTAACCCTTGCGGATCATGATAAGTCAGTTGGTCAACCGTCACAATTTTCCCTTCGTGGGAGAACATCATGAGACAGAAAATAGTTGATGCTACAGCTCTCAAGGCGTACATATAACTTCTTCTGAGGAGAAGGTTATAGTCCAACTAAGCATTGACAACCTCTATGTCAATCAGTAATATTTTCCTTGCCAATGGATGGGAACATGAGGGAGTATTCCTTGGGCTTTAGTGGGATGGCCATCATAAGCTCGCAGAGTAGTAGAGGATGGTTGCAGAATTGGGGATCCAATATTTTTCCAGACTAAGGTAGACATAACGCACGTAGATTCTCCCTCGTACACTATGCATCAGTGCACGACCAGATTCTGGATGGAAACCGGGATTTGGAAGGCAATGGTTGATGGAATTTGTGGTTCTCCATTCTTCATGTTAAATGTGATCAATTTGGAGTCAGAGGGATCTATAGCACCGAGGGAAACTAGTAAGGCTTTCCACTACATTCGAAATGTTTTGAGTACCTCAAGAGTGAACATGGTGGTAGTTGTTTGGGCCAAATCATCCACGATGTTGTAGCTTACAGCAGCTATGGCAATGGCGTTGTTGGCAATCCACCATATGGGGGGGCATAGAGGGAAAGGGGGCAGCTAAAGAGATGCATTGGTTGTTTTGGACATAGATGCTGCTGATGTGTCAGTGGGTTCGGTGTTGGTTCCATATAGATTTCGTCTGGTCTGTAAATTGACCTCTTCAATTGTCATGGCTAGCAGGTGGTGAACACCTATTTCTGTTGTCAGAGGTGCCCCTGGGGCATTGGGATTGGGCTGGGGAGAAAGTGTAGTTGCTACCAGTCCTTGGACTGTTAATGGGTTTTGGAGGACCATGGGTGGAGGCCCTGGTGGTTCCGGGTTGGGTTGAGCTTGGGCTACCGTATTGGTAGCATGCTGAACCTCATTGTGAATGGCTTGCTTGGCGCGACCCATGAAGGGGAATTCATGTGTATAGTGCCCATAGACCTCACACAACTTGCATGGTTGGTTTGTGTGCAACAAAGCGTTGTGTCTAGGTGTGTTTGGTTGCTGAGGATTTTGGGCTAGTTGGTTAGCCCCAGCATTGTTGGGAGGGTTTGGTTGTTGACCGCCTCCCTGCAGTTGATTGTTGCCTTGGTTTCAGGCTCAGTTATTTCTGAATTTCCCTTGTTGGTTATTGGGGGATGGCTAGTTAGGACAGTTTTGTTGTGCAAACACCTATCCTAAAGGTGCTGGTGGAGTAGGGGAGGGGGCTTGAACGAATTGCATCGGTGGTGCATAGTAAACTTGGGTGGGTGCAGGTGCCATGAATGTGGGCATTTGTCCCGCATATTGTTGTGCCGATCAAGCTAGTTCATGGGCCTGTTGCGATGGTGCAGGTTGTGCATAAGAAGTTATAGCTCCAGACTAGGATATCATTCTTGCATAGTCTGGAGTTTGGTTTTGGTATGCAACACTAGGGGTGTTTCTTGGTTGCTGTGGTACTATAGGTGGTGTCAGATGGTGTTGTGGTTGGTGGGAGACAGAATCTATGATTCCATCTCTGGCATGAGATGCCCCTGGTGCATCCTGGTAGGAGGTGCCTACACGGGGAGCATCTAGAATGACAATGTAAAGCTATCCAGACTGTGCATAGATCAGATCAAACTGTTGGGATTTTAGTATGGCCTCCTCTTTGGATTGGGGACATTCGGATGCGATGTCCTTTGCTATAGGTGATAGCAAATTTTTTAGGAACCAATCCAAGAATATCCTGTCATCAAGTTGAATCTTACACAAACTATAGCATCGCTGCCACTCATGGATGTGGTCGGTTATGTGGGTCACAGTATTCTGGCAGCAAGATACAATATCTCCACCCCTTCGTCGTATCTAACGGGGAGTTGGAAACACTGTAGGAACATGAAATACAAGGACTTAAAATCTGGGTACTTGGCTTGTGGTAGCTCAATGTACCACTTGGCTGCAGCACCTATGAGGGTGCGTTGGAATATTCAAAGTTTGATTGAATCATCCATGATGATATTTGATGAGCACCATAGGTGAAACGTCATGATATGGTTTTGGGGGAACTCTCCTTCCTTCCCTTCAAACTTGGGAATGTCTGAAGGGAATTTGGTTGGCATGGGAGGCCAAAAGGTTTGATGGCGGATAGGGTCATTTTTTAACTGAGCCAAGTCAGGCAGGTTGAGGCATGCCATGAAAGGAAGGTTTGACCCAAGGTTGATGTGTGATGGGGCAACAATGGTGGTGGGGTTTGTAGGGACATGATGCACCTGCATAACTGGGGGTACTTGTGGCACCGTTGTAGACGGTCCACTACCCCCAACTGTGGTAAATGAAATTGTGTGAGTGGAAGGGCCACTCCCCCCATGCGTGATAGGAGGGGCAGTGTAAGTGTAAGGGCCACTGCCCCCAGGCATGCCAAGTGGAATAGTGTGGGTGGAAGGGACACTGCCCCCATGTGTTATAGGTGGGACAACTTGAATGGTCAATATGGGTGGTGGTATCTGGATTATGATAGTTTGCATGATCATTTTGGGGCCACCAGTAGGGGTGTTGGTGGTGGTGTGGGGTGTGGACATGGGTCCACTGCTAATCACTAAGCTGAAAAATGGATCTGGGTTTGTAGCATCCATGGGGAAAGATGGTGCAGTATGCAGGTCTGGCTCATATTGGTATGATTCTAAGTCTGAATCAGAGGCTTTGTGGCCTTCTAATGGTGTAGAGGGTCATCAAGAATGGTCTCGACGATGTTGGTTCAAGGACCCAAAGTATGGTGGATTGCCTCTCAGGCTTGAGGAAGAACGTGGGGGATCAATTGTGTCTGATTTGTATGTCAAGTGGTGAAATATGGTAATGAATTTTGGACCCTAGTTTTAATGGCTTCCTATTGGCTTTCAGGTGGTCACTCTGCCACCAAGACTGTCAGGAGACAGCGCTTGGATTTTTCCTCATAGGAGTGCTAGTCAATCGGTGGGGGTCATTTCCCGTTTCGCTTGGCAATTCCTCTCAATGGCCAACTACTTTGGGGTTCCTATGGTACTCCTCATAATGAGTTTTTGGGATAAGGCCAAGTACTTCCCATGGTTAAGGCAGTCAGGGACTTATGTCCTCAAGGACTGCTAGTGTTTGACTTAATGTAAATTATGAATTTTAATGGCTAGCTCAACATCATGAATTGAGTTTGGTTGTTTTAAGTGGTATGGTTTGTGTGCATGTCCTTTGTCTTTCTGTTATACTTTAGTGGCTGCTTGAATGGTTTATGAATATTCCACAGAGTTCAAAACATTCTTGATGAAAGCAGTAAATGATAAACAAAAATTTAAACATGTACCATATCTGAATCTGGACTATGATCGCCTAACTAGGTGATTGTCTTACACCTGTATTTCTCTTCAACCAGGAAAGGGTGTTGGGCTCTCAACATAATGGGACTAATCCCATCCATATATCCTTAGTTCACCCTCCAGATGCAAGGTTGGTCAACAAGGATGACACGAACGCCATGAGCCCCCCTGGGCCTACCACCCCCTCTACCTTCCAAGTCACCCATTTTTAGTGGTTTCGAAAAATGACAGGTAAAGTTCCTATTACTATATGAGCTTCACCCTTTGTCTTATCCCAGAATACCCCAAAGGGTGACGACTAGGTAGAAGAGGAAGGGCTAGGCAAGATTTAATTTCAAATTAAGAATTGAAACCTATAGTAATTTTTTGATTCAAGCTTTAAACAGATTCATTAACCAATTAACCATTTGATTTAACAGTGATTTACACAGGCTGCAATGAAATAAATAGATACTGAAAGGAAATAAACACAAATTTGATGGACAGAGGTGGTTGAGCCACACTGACAGTCCCAATAACTTTTAAAAATCCGAATCTAAGAGACAGATCGCTCTTTTTGGGGGAAATGTGGCGAGGGGTTCACCAAATTTTCCCCAAATCAAGGGAGGGGGTCACTCAAAAACTACAGACAGAAGCAATCTACTTTCTGGGATGAAGTCGCACCTTTCATGCTTGAATGAGTGACCTGGTCACACCTTTCAGCCCGATAAGAGCAACCTAGTCTGAAAGATAAAAAAATAATTGCCTGAGCCAGGATCGGCCGACAGTAACCTATATTGTGGCCAAATGGGCTCATCTTGGCCTTAAGGAGGCTTAGCTATGAATTAAAATGCATAAAAATATATATCTAAACTAGATTGAGCATAAAACTAAACTAGGGCAAATAATACTCAAATACAGAAATTAAACCAAGGGATCCTGTGGGATCGACCTGGCATGGTTGCCAAATCTATAGTAGGGATTTCGCCCTTGCTACAGGTAGGACCGACACCCTTCTATCTATAGGAAAAAAGGGTAGGGTTCCTATGAGAATTGAAATAAAAACAAATAGAAAAATGAAACAAAACAGAACCCATGCAAACAAGGTTAGGCCTAAGCTCCACAACCCTGCATCAAACTGTTAGAGAACAAAAGGACCTGCAAGAAATCAATGGAAACCTGCAACAGAATGTTAAACAACAAACCTGCAAACAAATAATGTCAGAAAACTACAATATAACAAAGCAAAACATAAAAAGACAAGTATACCTTCTCTGGTTGGAATGGGCCACCATGCCCTAGCTTGGGAGAGCACCTCTCAATGGATGGGGAGTTATGGCTCAATGGAGGAATGAAGGAGAGGGAGGGTGAATTACTTGAGAGGAAAAGGGTCTCAAGGAACTCACATGGGAATCGTAACGATAGGGAGATGAGAAGTAGTTTGAGAGTGACCCCCACCCCTTTATTTATACTTTTTCTTGGGATTTTTAGGGTTTTAAGCCCCTGGTTGGGGCTTTAGCCCCTTTTGCCCAATCCTTAGCTCCTCACTAGCTTCTTTGGGGATTTTAAGCTCCTTTGAGGGGTTTTAGCCCCTTTTTGGAGGTTTTAGCCCCTATGGGAGCTAGTTTGGCTCTTTTTAGGGGTTTTTAAGCCCTTTTTGATATTTTTAAGCCTTTTTGAGGGTGTGGGGGTCAAATGAGGGTCATGCATGGATTTCCTTGTGTGGTGTAGGTCATGTAGAGGTTAATGAGGGATTTTTTGGGTTAACAAATATCATCATGCATACTTGAAATATCCTAATGGCCATGTCATACACCAATATTGACCCCTAAAATATAATACATTAAACCATGTATTGATTGTAAATCATGAGAATTACATGATAGATTCGATTCATGTTGGTTGATTTATAATGTCCCCATGTTACAGTAATGTTAACTACATTGTAAACATTCATAGTGCAGAGCTCAAGGCCAAGTCCTAACCAATGAATATGTGTGAGCCCTAGTAGAGGTCTAGGATATGGTGTTTTTATTTTTATGTGGTGTTCTTATGGTTACATAAAATAATATATATAAGGGAAAAATATAATATCCACCATAAACCTTTCTTGAGGAAGAAACAAAGGGATTGATACCATGAGAGGGAAGACGAAAGGGGGTGCATGCACCATTTAACTTGGCACTTGTCCCTTGGAAACACTAATTTTAATCCCATACTTCCTTACACATGTTTTCCATCTATATTTGACTTAAGTTTTCTTTTTGACATTTCCCCCATGCTTCTTGGGGACAAAATACTCCACATACAAGGAATGTATGTATTATGCAAATTCATGGGAAAATAGATATGTCACCATTGTTCATTGATCACTATTTCATTCTCCCATTATCATTTACCTCTCCTAATTCATGAATCATTAACCTTTGTGAAACCACAGTTTTATTCCCATAAATGGAAAGATAATCACATTGAATTGTGGTTGGTAAGAGCCTATGGAAGTTGGAGAATTGTTGTTGAAAATATGAGATAAAATGAGATGGTATTGAGGGTAAAACCATTGTTTGAATATCCACAGTGGCTAAATAAACATGATTAACCCAACAACCTTGATATTTTTCCCATGGATAGATTCAGCTAAGTGTTTCTCCTCTAGGGTTCCCTGAAGGAAACCGGTAGTCCTAGACTCTTTCTTTGCACTAAAGAACATTTCAAGAGAAGAAGATCCTTGAGAGAATATTTAGAAAATAAAAGGAAGACAATCCATGTTTTGTGTATGGAAGTGGAAGAGAGTTCCATTCTTTATCATTAGCTAGATGAGAACCTAGAGTGATTAGTGTTGAGAAAATCGGATTTTTCATGAGAGTGATTGGTTGGGTTGAGTGAAATTAATTAAGCACCATATGAGATTATTTCATCATAGTGGTATCTTGGTGTAGCTTAAGGATGGATTCCATTGTTGATTCCTATGGTTAGGTGGTGAATCTCTCCTCAAGAAATAGTGTGGCGGTCTTGTATTTCTTTATAGATAAGTATCCATAACTAACTTTGTGTAAAATTATTTATGTTTACATTCTATTATGTGAATCCTTGAGTCCAATAGTTAATGGATTAAACTAGAATATGAATTGTTATTTTCACTTCTATTTTATTTGCATATGAATAATGTTTGATATTGGTGTTACAGATTGAATTTTGCATACAGTTGGTTAATAGTGGAAGGATTTTGAGTTGAGTTCCCCAATGACCATGGGAGGAGTCTAGGTAAATTATAGACCTGTATTGAAGATCAACTTGAATGTCAGTTTATATGAATTTTAGGATAAAAATCACAATGGGATACCAACTATTTGACAAAATAATTTGGTGAAATTGTTGTAATTCTGTCAATTTGAATGCTCATGGTGATGAGCTAATTGCTATCTTTTAGAGTTTAGTTCAACATTAAGTCTTATGGGTTGGGTATAAAAGTGAATTCCATATGAATTTTTGGGGCTTAAATTTCAACTACCTAGGTCTAACTTTCAACTTTCAACTATGAGGTTTTCATATGGAGTATAACCTTCTAAAAATGGAATATGGTAGTGGTGATACCAGCCTTAACAATTGAGTGTAAAGACTTCAAAGAGAAAGTGGTCGAGTATCATATATTTTCCCTTTAAGTCTTGTCGTGGTTAAAAATTGATTTATGGCCTAAGTTTTGAAAAGGTTCAACAAGCTATTCCTTCAAAATTCATCAATGTGCTGGCCCTTATAAAAAGATCGAAGGCTTATTGTTTTGAAATTGCTTGATGATTAATCAACTAATGTCCTACTATTTTTAAATGCCTAAATGCTCAATTGACTAATAATGAACTAGTTCAAAATGGGAATGACTTTTTAATTCGAGACAAACCCCTTCAACCTCCCTTTTTTTTGAAATGATGTAATAGGAATTATTTTGAAATAGATCAAAGGGTGTTATTTCAAAATGGCCCAATTGGAATTAGTTAGAAGTGTCCCAATACAAATTATTTCAAAGTGGCTCAATGGGAATTGTTTTGGAATAGCATGATTTATTTAAGTGCAAAAAGAGTTTGATGGTGAGAAAGGTGTCAATGTTTGAAAGAGGGCCAATGTTTGAATTTCTATGATGGGCCTAATTGAAAATAAGTGTAATGCTTAGTTCAAAAGGAATTTTATCCTTTAAAATATATAGATTCTTTAAAAGAGGCCAATGGTGTGATAGAGACGGATGCTTGAAAGAGATTGATGATTTCATATGAAAGTAGTTGAGGTTCAAAAATGTTTTAATGTATTACACGAAATATTCATATGAAATATATTGATGGTGTGATAGAAGTCGTTGTTCAAAAGACATCCATGCCTTCATATGAAAGTATTCATGGTTTGGAAATGCTCTCATTCTAAGAAGAGACCTTCAATATAGGAAAACTATTAATGTTGTAATGTCTTGAAGGAGATCATTGTTGGAAATGCGAATGACATTTGGAAGGGGACATTGGCCCTATTTTCAAAATAGATTCTATGCATTGAATAGCCAAATGTGTTCCTTCTAATGATCTTGGTGATTAGGAAGGGGGAAAAGTTTGAATGAGACCAATGCTTGAAAGGAATTCGATCAAATGAAAATGACGAATGGTGGGTTGATATTCCTTCCTTGGAAATATGTTGATGAATTTATTTCCAGGAGGTATTAATTCTTTGAATTGGCTTCAATATCCAATAAATAGACTACACAGAAATGACGACATCTTAGCTAGTGGAGATATATATCGTTACAAAAATAAATTGTAACCAAATTTTTATTTTAATAGAACTTGGATATACATATTTGGATGGAGCTAAAATGTAAGGTGGAAGTTTGCAATGATAACATCCTAGAGCTCAAGTTTGCAATTTCAACACTAAAATCCCAAAAATTAGAAAAATGTAGTTTTCGGTGGATGTGACTATACTTTCTTCCACTAACTTTATTCATGTTGAAATTCTGATAGGAAGGACTATCCAGGAAAGCAAGATAAAATCTATAAAATTGTTTGGGCGGATTGATACTGAAGTGTCCTCAGACACATGACTTTTATTAATGAAAAAAATGACATTAGAGACACTATGAGGGATAAGGGAAAAAATCAACCACATATCAAATGAAAGTGAGTATAAATAGCTCAACTTCTATAACTAAAAGGTAGTTTCTAGTAACTAACATGATCTCCTAATCACATAGTAACCTAATTCACTATGATGATGACCATTTACATAATAATTTATTCTCTAGACTAACTTCTTAAGTTGAAATTTAGGGTCACATTTGCTAACAATCCCACCTTTGATCCTAAAGTTTTCTCGAGTAAACACTAAGTTCAATTCTAAACTTGGTGAATTTGATTCTTCCAAGAGGTTTGGTGAAAACGGTTGAAGTTTGATCTTCTATTGGACAATATTTTGTTTGATGGTTCCCTTGATGATAAACGTTCTAATGTAATGTTACTTTGTATCGACACACTTGGCCTTTGAGTGAAATGTTATATTTTTTTCTCTCTTCATCATTTATTATCAATTGTCTATGAATAATATAGCACCTTCATTCTGAACAATACCAAGATCCTGCAAAATTGGTCGCAACCACACTACTTCACATGTTACTTCCCAAGCCAAAATATAGACGTTTCTATTGTTTAATTTGCAATTTTATCTTATTTCTTACAACTCCATGATATAACCATTGACCCCATATTCATAAATACCCTAATATAGAAGCCCTTCCATCTTTGTATTCTGCAAAATATGTGTATGGGTATCCAATATGTCTAAAATATTTACGTCTTTTGTCCAAAAGCCAAAAATCATTTGTTCTTTGAATATATTGAAGCACCATTTTAGTTGCATTTTAGTGACTTTCTTTGGGTTGTTGCATCTGGAAATAATGCAAATGGAAAATGATAAGTACGGATGAGTGTTTGTCAAGTAGATTAAACTTCTAAATAATTATTGATACATGGCAGTGCTACAAGTCCCCCTTTCAAACTTGAACAATTTTAAGTTTTGTTCCATGGTAGTAAGGGAAGGTTTGCAATCCTTCATTCCAAAATTCTTCAATAATTGTAATCAATACTTAGCTGGAGAAATAAATATAATTTTATCTTTCTTTACCACTTCAACTCCAACATAATAATGAAGTAACCCTAGGCCAGTTATCTCAAAATCTATTTTAAGTTCCTCCTCTACTTTAAAGATATGACCATCACTATTCATTGTAACAATCAAATCATCAACATACATCACCAAAATGACTATGTGATTTCCTTAAATTCAAACATACAAAGTGTCATCTGATGCACTCCTCAAAAAAACAACTTTCTGAAGATATGCATCCATTTTACCATGCCATGCTCTCAGAGCCTATTTCAATCCATATAATGTCTTAACCGATTTGCAAACTTTGTTTTTTTCACCAGAAAATTCAAATACTGGAGGTCCAGTCATATATACCTCCTTCTACAAATCACATTTAGAATGGCACTTTTTACATCCATCTAGTTCACTTTCCACATAGTTGTTGGAGCAAAGGTTTATTCATAGTCAATCCCTTATTTATGAGTAAAACTCTTTTCTAGTAGTCATTCCTTGAACTTATTAATTTTACCATTTGCATTATACTTTATTCTATTAACCCATCTGCAACCAATGAGTTTTACATTGGAAGGACAATCAACAATTTTTCAAGTGAAATTCTTTATCACTATCTCATATCCATTATCCATTTTTTTTCTCCACCCTTCATGTTCGATAGTTTCTATAAAAGTGGAGGAATCATTAGTCACATTAGTTGCGAGATAAAAACTCATTGGACCCAACCTCGAACTTCTAGTACATTTTGTATTCCTTTCACGAGATTTGACTTCCTTAAGAACTTGAGTTGCCCATTTTGGAACCTAGTGTGTAACTTGTGTTGGAGTTGATGTACCAACCAGAGGAGTATGATCTAAGTTAAATTCAGTTGAATCTATCAAGTCAAATTGTGAATATTTTTGTAACTCATCACCTTCTATTTGTTTTTCCAAGCCCGTCTCAAACCAATGAAGATTACCTGACTTATGTAAGTGTTTCATTCTTTCTTGCTCCTAAGTCACTTTTTGCTTTGATTGACTAAGTAGTTTATCAATTACAATATCATCTACAAGTGATGAATAAACGAGGCATGCAATCAACTCTATCAATGACAACATTGATGATAAAGAATGATGATGATTGTAATTGAATGTTCTTGCAATTTAAATGTTTTGAAATGTTTGTCGGTTAAAATCAAACATTTTGCTTAATGTATTGGACATATTGTCTCAATTGGAAAACCACATGTCAGCAATAAGTAACACTTACATATTGACATTTTTTATTATTGTGGACCTTTATGTTGTCATATTTTGTATGATGAAGGGTATCTTATTCATATATAATAAAATGAGTTTTTTATTCTATTGCATTGTTCAATGTTGTAAATATTATATTATTGATTAAATATATGAATGGTTAAATATTACAATGAACAAATCTATAATGATATAACACATTCACAAAACCATTATTTAGAAACATAATTCAAAATTAAATATCAATATTATAATAAAAATTATTTGTTTTTAATGATTAATTAAAAACTAAAAAACATAATTAATTAAATTATAGACATATGGTGCATGGTGTTTTTCTGAGCTCATTGAACAATGTGAGGCATACATAAACCATTAAAAATGCGATGATTTTTATGTGGTGAAAAATTACACACTAGTGTTTTTTATCAGAAAAATTGCATTGATGCTTTTAACTAGAAAATTGCACTTGTGCTTCTATTTATTATAAACGTGTGAGTATCATAGTGCTCAAGTAAGATTCAACACAGAATCTTTATATAGAAAACATTAGTCCATTGGCCATCATCATCGTGAAGTTTACAAGACAAATTGATGCATATGGTAATATCAACATTGATGGAAATCTATGAAAGGTTAACACCCATAATTTAACATCGATAATAAAAACACAACACAGATATGTTTTTTTTCTTCAAAAAATAACTATACTTTATTAATGTATATGTAAAAGTAGATCAACGTAAAATAGCATTTTCCAGCGCATAGTCATAATGTAGATCAGTGGCCAAAAAATCAACCACAAGAGAGAACCATGGACAAAAAATTTGGTCCAACAGGAAAACGGCATAAAAAATAGCCAAAAGTCAAGAGAAAGAAGCTGGTCATAGGATGGAACAAAAAACTGGACAACAAAAAATATCCAAAGAGGAATACCAAAAACCAGTCTCAGTCTAATATAGCTTGGAGACTACCCTCCGCAACTAGAGAATTGTTAATGTATTTGTAACTTTCGAATGTATTCATCTGTATATATTATGTATTGTACCCCGATGTTTATTCTGGGATGTGTCTGTAATGTATTTGAGTCATGGCATGCCCCAATGTTCCTATCGAGATATTCAATAACGTAAACAACTCATGTCAAGTCATTGTGGGTAACCCTCCTATTGTTCAACGGTTAAAGTCCCCACAGTTGTGGGGCCCTAGGGTTATTAGACTATCCTAGAGAAGTCTACCTTATGTGAGTTATTGTAAGTCGGGGCAATAGTCCCCACCATTGTGTTAAGGATAACCCTCCTTGTTGGTCGGAGGAGGCAAAGTCCCCACAAGTTGTGGGGCACTAGGGTTATTAGACACTCCTAGAGCTGTCGGATCTAGTAAGTAATTGTTAAGTGGGGCCGACATGTTGGAGTGGGATTCAAGTGAATGAAAGAATATAAATATATAGTGAGCCTCTCTATTTATCACACACACACCCACTCATTAGGGCGCATGAGTGAGAGAGAAGTTACTGGGACAAGAGAGAGACTACTGCTATCGAGAGATCATCTTTATGTTTTCAGGTTTTGTTTTTGGTGCTGATTCTATCCCTAAGGAAGTCGTGGGGTTTTCTCCTTTATGGTTTCCCCGAGGAAAATTCTTTGTGTCTCTTGTCTCTTTTGTTTTATTGCTATGCATGTTATTCTCTCAGTTAAAGATCCTAAGATCATAATGCTAGCTTGAATGATAAAAATCTAACATGGTATCAGAGCTAACCTAAGAAGAAGACATTGTGAAACTATAGAATCTAGGGATTCTTAATTTCTGGGTATCTCTCCACAATCCATCAGCAAAATTATGCTAGGCTGACTCTCCATTGAAGGGCACATCTTTCTGTCGAAGCGAAATTCGATTCCGAGCATTTTTAGTTTTTGGTGCGGGAAATTAGGGCTTCTTACAAAAGAGGAATTTTTGAGTGATCCCAACATAGGATTTCTCTCCTCATCAAAATCGAAGTTTAGAGACCTGAGTCAAGATTTTTGGTTGGGTGAAACTCTGGGAAAGTCAAACCCTAGTTTGACCCCGAGCTGGAAAAACCCTAAAACACTAAAACAGATACATTTTGGTAGATTCACTATATATCGGGATTGGAGAAGGATCAAGATCTGAAAATTTCACAGACCGAAGATAAAATCCTAATTTACATTGTGTCCAAACTTCATTATGAGATTCACTATATTCTGGGAGATATGATCTCTCCAAGTTAGGGTTCTAGCCTCTTCCAGGATTCATCCCTAAACAGGACACCTGAGGAGAATTGATATATCTTGGGCTACAAAGGTCCAAATGAAATTTATAAAGATGTTCCAGAAATTCCATGGATGGTAAGTTCTCAGGTCTGAGGTTTAGACCCATAATCTGAAATAGTGACACGTGGCAGTCCATACAACTTCTATGTTCTAAACAGTCCTGTAACAAGTCACTGTGGGAAAATGATCTTAAGTCCCAATTGGTGAAACCAATTCTGATGAAACCTATGGTGATGGAACAGGGACAGGTGAGGCTACCTCATTGATAAGTTTAATACATAGAGGAGTAGTAATTTCAGATATATCGCAGAAACAATATCAGGAATTTCTGTAGAAGAAATTGGTAAACTAGGGCTTCCTATTCCGAGAGCTTCCCTCCACTGTTTTCAGAAAAGGAGTACATTGGATAGCTTGACTTGAAGAGATATATCTTTCTATCCAATCAAATCTGAAAGATTCCAAGTTTTTAAAATTAGAGTTTCTTTGACAAACCCTAAATTAGCCAGCTCCGGAACCAGGATGGACACCTCAAATCGGTAAGATCTAATCTTTTGCTATTTTCATTTGAGGTTCTCATTTCAAAGTGATCTATCACATAAGCTTGATGATAAGATTGTTGAAGTTGACAAATTCCAAGATTGGAAGTATATAATCTCTTTGAAGAAAATTAATTGGACACCTACATAAGAAGAGAGGTTCCAGTTCCAGAGGGAGATGAGGCTCAAAGCCTTACACAAGAAGAACTTGGTCAAGGCCAAGAAGATCATTGATGATTCAATCATGGATCACCTTGTAACACAAGTGTCTTCCCTAAAGACATTGAAGATGTTTGATTCATTGACCAAGCTATTTGAAGGGAAGAACATAAATCGGAATATGACCTTAAGAAACCAATTGAAGAATGTGAAGATATAGAATGCAAAGACCATACAGTCATACTTTACAAGGGTCTCTCAAATCAAAGAACAAATTGTAGCAATAGAAGAAGAAGTGGAGAATGCAAAAGTGGTGATAGCCACCTTGAATGACCTCCCAGGATCATGGGATTCATTCATGTGAGGAATGTGTGCTAGAAGGAAGTGATCACTTTAAATAGACTCTAGGAAGAAGAATAAGCTCAACTCATAATAAGAGAAGAGAAGATGGGAGCAACTGAAGATCAAGCTCTCACCATCGAAAGAAGATCCCTCAAGCGATGAGGAATACGAAGGACTCAACTCTTGAAGAAACTCTTATCCATCTTGGCATTTGGATAAGAAATGATGCTATTATGAATGAAGAAGATGATGAAGCTGAACGCTCAAGAACGAGTCTACCCACAAAACAAATAAAGATAAGTATTCAATTGTCATTTCATGATATTGTTTTTGGTTATGCATTTGTTTATATTCAGTTGATGTATTATGCATGATAGAATGTTTGCATTAATGACAGTATACTACTAATATGCATGTGATGGGTAAGTAGCTCATGGTGCTATACAACTCTCCATTGCTGCTTATCTAGAATGAAACCTCTTTGCTAACATATTGGATTAGTGCACAATCTCAATGTTGTCCTGGTAGAGATGGAAGGCATCTAGAAAGTTTCTGTGAGATATGGATGAATGTTGTATTGGATAAAATAGTTGCATAATCATATATCTTGATGCAAAAGAATTTTTCATTATGAATATACCTTATGAAATGTTTCTAACCATAGAACAAATGCATTTGACTTGTAGGAAATATCGCGTAAAATCACCTACAAGCAAAGAAGGATGAGACTTGTTCCGAAGAACAAGTGACGACAGTTCAAGATGAAGAATAATATGACAAATGCAGCGACATCATTGATGCAGAACCTTCCATCTATGAAGAAGTAACCAAGAAGAAAGGGAAGACCAGTTCAAGAAGAATGATGTCTAGGATGCAATATCGATACATGAAAGGAAGTTTGTAGTTCCATCATACAGTAGATGGAAACATCATGGCATACAAGGAAAGATTCGTAGCATGAGGCTTCTCACGAAAAGAAGGCATAGACTACGAAGAGATATTTGCAGCCAGTGGGAGTTGAGACACATGACAAGCAGAATCATGTGTGCAAATTAAAATTGGCCTTGTACGAGCTCAGAAGACACCCATGGGATAACACATACATGAGGAGCTTGATGAATATTTGAACCTGTGCTACAAGGTTGATAGAGGATGACAAGCTCACAGATGGGTGTGAGAAGAACTTTTGAAAACGTTCAGGATAGAGGATCTTGGTATCCAGTGATCCTAGATGGATACATAGAATATTAGTAGTAGAGGAAGATACTTGTCACTCTTGTACAGAATGTTTCAGTACATAGAGTACGGAAGACAGAGGGAGTATGATGCTTCAGAGGGAGTGACTACAAGAATATCTTGAGGTTCGACATGGTACGACAGGATGGATAGATTACTGATGACTCTAGGCTTTACTGAGAGTAAAGTGGATTACAACCTTTGCTTCAAGGTTGAAGGCGGAAGATCAGTGATGCTCCTGTTATGTGTCGATGCACTATTTTCTAGGCATGGAGGTGTGGTAGAATGCCGATGGAATCTTCCTCGGACAAGGGAAGTATGCAGTAGATATCCTGAAGAGGTTTGGGATGATGGACTGCAAGGCCATGACCACACCTATGGCATCGAACATGAAGCTATTGAGTGATGCTTCATCAAAGACGGTTGATACTACGATGTATCGTCAGATGATTGGGTCCTTGATGTACCTGATGAACACGAGACCAGATATTTTCTTTGCTGTGAACCCCTTGAGCCAGTTCCTGACAGATCTGAGACATGTTCACTTGGTTGCTACAAAGCATATTCTAAGGTACTTGAAGGGTACAGTTGATTATGGGCCCAAGTATGAGGCGAATCAAAAGATTAACCTGGAAGGTTATGTTGATTCATATTGGGAAGGCAGTGCCATCGATAGGAAGAGCACTTCAGGGTGTTGCTTCAATATGTTATCAGGTGTGATCTCTTGGTTTAGCAGGAAGCAATCCTGTGTGGTGCTGAGTACAACTGAAGCAGAGTATGTCACAGCTTGTTCAGCTAGTTGTGAGGCAGTATGGCTAAGGAAGCTACTGTCTGATTTATTTGATCTCCAGTTGGGTGCTACTTGTATATATTGTGATAACCAGAATTGTGTGAAGTTATCGAAGAACCCGATGTTCTATGACAAGTCAAAGCATATCGAGATCAAGTATCACTATATCAGGGATGTGATGCAGAAAGGAGCATTGAAGCTCCAGTATGTTGCGACAGACGAACAGATAGCTGATTGGCCAGAGTGAAGTTTGAGTACTTCAAGGAGAAGCTTGGTGTTCTCTAGATCAAGGTTCCCTCCAAAGGGAAGTGATGAGTCCGTGAGACATTTCGACATAGTGAGAGGATTGGTTCCTTCCATGGTCAGATGTAAGGGCTGAGCCATTATGTCATGGTGAGAGGATTAGTTCCTTCCATGTCACATATGAGTGCTGAGCCATTCTGATATGACTATAGGATTGGTTCCTACATGATCAGATATAAGGGCTGTTTCCATTCTCTGAATGGAGGCACCTGGTCAGTTACCAGGAAAGCTCAGTCTGGGATTGAGGGCCATTCTGATATGACTATGAGATGTGTTCTCACATGATCATATATGATTGCATGGCCATTCTGATGTGATTGAGGGATGTGTTCCCACTTGATCAGATATAAGGGTTGTCGCCATTCTCTGGGAGAATGGAGGCACCTGGTCAGTTACCAGGAACCCTCAGTCTGGGACTGAGAGCCATTATGACATGGTGAGAGGATTAAGTTCCTTCCATGGTCAAATGTTAGTGTTGTGCCTTTTCACAAATGGTAGTAGGTGTGTCCTACCATGCTGGTGATTGTAAGTGCCATGCCTTTTCACAGATGGTAGTAGGTGTGTCCTACCATGCTGGTGGATGTAAGTGCTGAGCATTTCCACAGATGATAGTAGGTGTGTCCTATCATGCTAGTGGATGTGAGTGATGTGCCTTTTCACAAATGATAGTAGGTGTGTCATATAATGATGGTGAATGTAAGTGCTAGGCCTTTCTGACAGGGTTGTGGGACGTGTTCCCGCATGGTCAAATGTGAGTGTTGGGCGTGCCTTTCTGACATGGCGTTGGATGTGTTCCTCTCATGGTCAGATGTAAGTGCTGGGCGGGCCATTTTGACTTAGGGTTAGATATAAGCGCTGAAGAAGACCTATATGGAGGCTAGGCCTACAACCAGCATGAAAAAGGGATGGCTCTGTAGAACTTCCTGTGATGAGAAGAATCATGAAATAGCACCCGTGATGATGATCCAGTGATGATGATCTAGCAGTGATGATCCATATCGAGTGATGATGATCCAGCAGTGATGATCCAGATCTAGCGATGATGATCCAGATCCAGTGATGATGATCCAGATCCAGTGATGATCCAGATCCAGTGATGGTGATCCAGATCGAGTGATGATCCAGATCCAGTGATGGTGATCCAGATCGAGTGATGATGATCCAGATCGAGTGATGATCTAGATCCAGTAATGATGATCTAGATCGAGTGATGATCCAGATCTAGATGAAGATGACTTGAAGATGAAGATGACGAGAACTCAATAATGATCCAGATGATATAGAGAAGAAGACTTGTGCTGATAAATTGTGTCGAGAGAATACCTTCCTAGTTAAGAGGGAGTGTTAATGTATTTGTAACTTCGAAATGTATTCATCCGTATATCTTATGTATTGTACCCCGATGTTTATTTTGGGATGTGTCTGCAATGTATTTGAGTCATGTCATGCCTCGATGTTCCTATCGGGAGATTCAATAATGTAAAAAAGTCATGTCAAGTCATTGTGGGTAACCCTCCTATTGTTCAAGGGTTAAAATCCCCACAGTTGTGGGGCCCTAGGGTTATTAGACTATCCTAGATAAGTCGACCCTAGGTGAGTTATTGTAAGTCGGGGCAATAGTCCCCACCATTTTGTTAAGGATAACCCTCCTTGTTGGTTGGAGGAAAAGTCCCCACAAGTTGTGGGGCACTAGGGTTATTAGACACTCATAGAGATGTCGGCTCTAGTAAGTAATTGTTAAGTGAGGCCGACATGTTGGAGTGAGCTTCAAGTGAACAAAAGAATATAAATAGAGAGTGAGCCTCTCTATTTATCACACACACACTCACTCATTGGGGCGCATGAGTGAGAGAAAAGTTGCTAGGACAAGAGAGAGACTACTATTGTCGGGAGATCATCTTTATGTTTTCGGGTTTTGCTTTTGGTGCTGATTCTATCTCTAAGGAATTTGTGGGGTTTTCTCCTTTATGGTTTCCCCGAGAAAAATTCTTTGTATCTCTTGTCTCTTGTGTTTTATTGCTGTGCATGTTATTCTCTCAGTTAAATATCCTAAGATCAAAATGCTAGCTTGAATGATAAAAATCTAACAAGAATCAACAGACCAAAACTCAAAATAGATGAATCCCTCTGAGGCGTTGAGGGCCCTCTTCGACAACACATCTTCCTGACATATCTGCTCCCTATAAATGTGGGGAAAGAGATGTTTTGAAAACCATCAATCATAAGTCTGATTTTTTCCATCCATGCCACAAGGTAAATGAGCCTATCATTCTGAGATTTATTGGCCCAATCAATGATAACGTTGGAATCCCAAAAAATGTGGATCCCATCCAAGCCAAGACATCGAGCAAACTAAAGGAGGACCCATAAAGGTAATAGCTCCCCCTTCTTGTTGGAACTAGTATCACAGTTCATCCATAGATTATTATAACAAAGATCATCAATCTGGAGGATAGCCCTAGCTCCACACTGAGAGAAATCCTTTTGTGAGGCCCCATCGAAAAATCCCACAATTTTGTGGACTGGACAATCTTTGGGAATCCTGGGCATATGAGGAAGCCTGCCAACATAGGTATGATCTAGCTTTGAGTCTCAAAACTCCTTCAGCGCCTTCAACCCTGCATGAAGGCCAATGGGTCGAATGTCCTCAAAGATTATCTTTTTCATGCAATGCCAGATCTCCCAAATGATGAAGCAAGGTAAAGTATACCACAGAGGATACTTAATTTTCCAACCAGTGAAGCATTTTGATAAAGAAACCCCGCCCCAACATAACTGATACTTTAACAAGCAACCAACAGTCTGCCAAACAGATTTAGAAAAACAATAAGAGACAAAAAGATGGAAAGTAGATTCTTCATCTAAGCCACAAAGCAGACAAAGATTTGGACCAGTGAAACCTCTTTTCAAGAGATTGCCTAGGACAAGATACGATTTTCCAACGCCAGCCAGCAGAATAAAAGGATACGATATTGCACCTTCCATGACCAAATGTTATGCCACCAAAAATGTTTCACATGGAAAATAGCAGTAAGATGTTGATAAGCCAACTTAGCCAAGATAACCCCCGACTCCTTGTTATAAGACCACTTCACAAAGTGTCAGGACCATCATTCAGTTTGATTGAAACTCATTGGAGACCTCTGATATAGGTAGACCATTCGACCCCCATCGAACCATAAAGACCCAGTTGAACTGTAGTTATCCATCCTTGAGCTAACGTCTGACCAAAGGGTGGCATTGCAATATGATACAGAGTGAAATAAGCTTTGTCATGCAGATGGATTAATAAATCTAAGGACAATAGATAGTGAGAAGGGCCACCAATAATTGGGTCCTCTCCCACATTGATAAAATGACCATCACCCACAACCCACACCAACCAAGGTCCAAATATTTTAAAGGACTAAAGGAGGCCATACCAGACATCTGAGATCCCTCGGCTTGGCTTTTTGAAACAACGAATCCACTGAATAATTGACAATGATCGAATATATTTTCATGAATAACACTTGACCACAAACTGCTATGAGAGATGACCATCCACAGGATTTTATCCCTCAAAGAAAAAGAGAATAAATTCATGTTTTTAAGGCCCCATCCTCCTTTAGTCACATGTCGAGCAATGATCTCACATCTTACCAGGTTGAATTTAGTTCTATCTAGGCTTCTAGACCATATGAAAGACATAATTTTCCTTCAGATTTCATTAATAACTTATTTAGTAACTTTACACAAAAAAACCAATAAACCACTATGTTTACTAGCACATAACATGTTGGGATGAAACGAGCCCCAAGTGATAACCACCACCAACACCAATGTTTTATCCGTCTGTCAAACCTTTGCATTAACCACGGCCATCCCCTGGCTTTATATCCATTTGGCTTTAAGAAATATCCAAGGTAGTGAGTACCTCCATCAAAAGCGCTGGACTATGCCTGTAACATATCCTTGATCTCGAATAAGTCTATTTTAGAAACCTCATTCACCAGGAGCATAGACTTCTCAGTGTTAAAAGATAGGCCAAAGGCATTACATAACTCTCTTATTAGATTATAATAAACAAGCCATTCTGCAGAAGAACCAAAGCCAAAAATCAAGATGTCATCTACGAACAGTAGATGCGTAATCGAAAGACTGTCACTGATCTTGATGCAATTAATACTTCCTTTCTCTTTTGCACTCATAATCATGTGATTAAGGGACTCAATAATCGGCAGAAATAGTAGAGGTGACAAAGAGAAGCCCTGTCGAAGCCCTCTTTCCGCAAGAAAAAAATATGTGGGGATACCATTCACCAGGACAGCATATGACACCGTAGTGACACATCCCATAATCCACTTCATTACCCCGTAAGGTAGACCTATTTGAATTAAAATAAGCCACGAGAATCCCCACAAAACTCTATCATGTGCTTTGTTTAAATCTAGTTGTAAAGCACATGCGGAGGATTTTTTTGTCTTAACACTGTGAAAGACCTCTTGAGCCACCCCAATAGCCTCTAGAATTTGTTTGTTTTCAAGAAAACCGAAGTGTTATGTAGATAAGACTCTGGAAAATATGGGCTTCAACCTATTTGCAATAATCTTCGAAATGACTTTATAGACAAAATTGAAAAGTGAGATGGGTCAAAAATCCTCCAGTCCCACAGAGTCATATTTTTTAAGGATCAAAGCCGCAAAACGATAGAGTTAATGGCACCTATGATAAACCCACGGACCCTACACTCTTCCATTGCTAATAGCAAGTCCTCTCCCATCACCTCGAAGAAGTCCAGGAACAGTTCCATAGTCCACCCATTCGGGTCAGGACTTTTGGAGTGAGTAGATTCCATGATCACCCATTTCAGTTCAGTTAAAGAGACAGGTAAAAATATCTCGTCACCCTCCTCATCAGAAAATAGCTTGGGGTACTCCTTAATGAACTTGATTTGATTGCCAACCGAGAAGTTTCCTTCTGCACTATAGTAGGATTTAAAGTGATCATGAGCCATCTGAGAGATTCCCTCTTGATCCTTCACCAACAAGCCACCCACACCTTTCAAAGCCCATATAGAATTTATATTTCTACGATGTTCAACATAATTATGAAAAAAATTGAATTCTTGTCACCTGCCTCAAGCCATATAATACGGCTCTCTAGGTGGTCCTTTTCAAAAGAGATCTTAAGAATTTTCATTTGTTCCTGCTCCAACTTCATAATCAAATCCAGATTCGGTTGTGACAGAACCCCTTTTGAAGAAGAGACCTTGACGTTGTCAATCTGGGATTCTAAAGCTAGCAGAGCCTTTTGATCCAGATCAGATCTCTTCGTATCCCAGCAAAAGACCTCATCCTTCAGCTTTCCCTGTTTCATCGTTAAAAGTTCCATAGGAGAGAGAAAAGTTGGATAGTAAGATTCATTCCACACCTTGCATACCAATTCGATGAAACCTTCCACCCGGAACTAGTTAAACATAAAGGGTTTACATAATCTCTTTCCATCAAAATCAAATTGACAGAATATGGGATGATGATCCGAAAACCTATTTTGATCAACCCAAGATCGATATTTTTCCGGTTTATCAATTAGAGACAAGCTGATGAAGAAACGGTCCAGCCTCTTAGCCACCCCAAAGTCACCTACCCTACCATTGCTCCATGTAGGGCAGATAGGAGCAGGCTCAACATCCACAAGATATGCCTTCTCAGAAAGTTCCTCAAAATAAGAACTAAGAGGGTCAGTTTTTGCACTCGGCCCCCAAATTTCACAGGCTAACCAGATAAAATTCAAGTCTCCCGCAATAACCAAATTGGGGAGGTTTAAAGTTCCTTTGGCCACAATTCTATCCCAAAATAACTCTTTAGATTTGTAAGGTCCATAAATATTAAGAAAATTGATTTCTTCCTCGAAACCTTGAATATGACATGCTAATAGAATACCTGCAGACACAGAAAATGCCTATAGTTTTCCCTTCCAAGGGTACCAAGCGACCAGTAGTCCCCCTGATAAACCTGCATCATCCAGAGTGGCCACCACCCAGTCCACTTTAATTTTTAAGAAAAAAGAGCTCGCTTTCAGACCTGATACCATGGTCTCTTGGAGGAAGACCACGTCTGGTTTGTCCCTATCCATAATTCTTTGGAGGGCAAGGCGTTTTAGGAGGCCCCCCACTCCCCTAATGTTGATAGAGGTACAAATCATTTCTTAACTCTTGCTAGGGCTTTGATGCCTCTAAGCGCCCTTGAGTCAGAAGTGGAGAGTGGAGGAGGAGGAGATGGCAGAAAAGTTGTTGTGGGAGGGTTTGTTCCTTTCTTGTTCTTCCTCGCACTGGGGGTTTTAACCGGTGAAAAATATGTTTTTGTTCCCACCAATATGGCCCCCCGAGAAAAGTTTGGGGAGGATTATTATCCGAGCATTTTATAGCAGAGAGAAGGTCATCTGGAGGATCTGGCTCAGGCAGGGGCAGGTCATTTACAAAAATCCATGAGTATGTTATTAGGGATTTTTTCTTGAAAGTTTCGCACACAGTGTGGGGAGAAACAGGTGGCCCTTTGGAACAAGGAGGTTGAGAGGAAGGAGAGGGGGAGGGTTCCTCATCAACAATCAACCCTATGCTAACCCTAGTGTCCAAAATCCTGAAACCCGTATCTGAGGTTATGATAGGGGGATGAGAGAAATGATCCAGTTTACCCTCAGATAGAGCACCCACACTCATCAAATCCTTGTTGTTGTCTTTTAAGAGTGAACCAACAAAACCACCTAAACAAATAACTCTAGGTTCGATTCATAATTTACCTCATTACCAAGCATGGAAAGATTAAAACCCCTTTATAAATAAATAAAAACAAAAGAAACACCAGCCAGAGCAAATTCCCCCACTACATCTCCTTTACTTCCGTGCCCTTTACTTCCATAGCTTTTACCAGTTCAATTTCTTGTTCATTTAGCGAAGAGACGAAAGATGGGCTGAAAGAGTTTAACTTACTATAAAACATATTACACACATCGAGAAGTTATATAAATAAGAAGTATCCGTGTATAATATTTAATTTGTATGCTTCGGAGATTTTATGTCTACAAATGGCTTGCGAAAATAATTAGTCATCAACAGCACTACTCTTTGTATGCATCGGTCATCTTATGTTTACAGATGGCTTGTGAAAATAATTAGTCATCAACAGCATTAACCTTTAACTAAAAAAATTATATGAAGGTACTACCGGGATTTGAACCCAGGTCGCTGAATTAAAAAAATTAAATTCAAACCCAGGTCGCTGATTAAAAAAAAAATTTCAAACCCAGGTCGCTGATTTAAAAAAAAAATTCAAACCCAGGTCGCTGATTTAAAAAAATGATAAACGTCTAAATAAATTATATGTAAGTACTACCGGGACTTGAACCCAGGTCGCTGAATTAAAAAAATTAAATTCGAACCCAGGTCGCTAATTTAAAAAAATAAAAAACGTCAAATGAAGGTGAAGGTCCTACCGGGAATAAAAAGGTCTAATAAAGGTGAAGGTCCTACCAGGATTCGAACCCAGGTCGCCGGATTCAAAGTACAGAGCGCTAAACACTACACCATAGAACCCAACACATTATGGTATTTAACTACGGCTTTCATGACTGTTATATTTTAATAGAACTCGGAGCGCGCTGTATATGTGCTCTGTTAACAGAATGAATCCCGAGGACGTCTAAGCCGTTCCGAGAAAGACTTTAAATCGAAAAAAATAAAAGACCGCCTAAACACGGCAAAATATAGGAACAGGCAATTGTACGGTTGTGATCCACGAGGGTTCATGAATGCTATCATCTAACATACAACACATCCATAGAAGCCGGATGTGTTATCTGTAGCTAATTTTAACAAACATAGAAGCCGGTGAACAACCTGTTATTGCAGAAGTCTGCAATTTCTTTATCCCGGAGACATTTTAAATTTATTCTGAATTTCTTCCATGCGTCGTTGATTTTAACAGATCCACAACTCCACATCACAAACCAAATCATTTCATACTTTTTAAAATCCACCATCACCCGTCTCCTACTTTCAATGTAAATTTCGAAATTGCAAGTAATATATATAACGAAAAATTTCAAAGGAATCAAGAACGCGATACATCAATTTTTTTATTTTATTTTTCTTTTCCATTCCTTTAAAATTTCAAAGAATCAAAACAGCGATACATCAATTTCTTTATGTTTCTTTTCAATTCTTTATATAACCAAAAATTTCAAAGGAATAAAGACAGCTATACATCAATTTCTTTATGTTTATTTTCCATTCCTTTAAGAGAACGTTCATCATTGCTTTTTATCTATGTAAAAAGTTGAAATGAGGATTTCCGTAATTGTGTTGCCTTTTACTTTAAAAGGCCTTTAATATCTAAACTTTTCTTTGATCGTCGTTTGCCATTGTAATCTGCATTGAAAGAGAGCTTATTGGCGATTCGTTCACGACTATAGGAATTGGCATGATACCGCGGGTACTATCAGGTGGAGAATGTGCAGACTTTGAACTGGTGACTAATTTTGAAGGACGGTCCAGCCATCCGAGAGCCGCCAGATCCCCTTCAATGTCTTCCATTTGTACATCAAAGTCAAAGTTATCAAGATCGACACTCGAACAGCGTGGATTAAAAATATCAAGAAGCTGAAGCCCTTCGAGCAAAGCTTTCTGTAAAACATAGACAGATAGAAGATCTTTTAAATTTAACTGAAAACAAATATATTCAGCTATTTTGACAAAAGATTTTTGCTCAAATGCAATGAAAATACCGAAGATAAAGATCCTGCGGCGGAATATACTTTGGCGTGTCTGCCGCCGGATAGACCGTGAACTCTGAGCACCTGTAAATAATTAAGAATTTTTTCTTAGCAATTCTTCGCTTTTTTGTTGCGGCAAATAGAGGCACAGGAAATATTCACATCAACATGATGAAGAGTGTAAAGAGGCATAATCCAAAGCCAAATTGTAACAGTCCAGGGTTATGGAGGACGACTTACTTACCTCTGAGATGTTCTTCCGGGTTAAGATACGGTGAATTTGAATTGTGCAAGCAGAAGTGGAAACCTGAATTTCCTTATTTTTTTTCTTGATCTCGTGGATGTAATCGTAAATCTGTGCGTAGTTTTCCAACGAAAGGGCGGTTTTAGCAACGGCAGCGACATGTGGCTGGCGTTTCTCTTCATTGTAGAAACAATTGACATGATCTTTCAAAACTGATGAGGAGTTTTACTGGTAAATGCGCTTGGATTTTTCCTCGGCCTTTTATAACCGCGAGCAACAGGAAAATGTCCTTGGCTGTGATAATTTTATTTAATATAATACTAAACATTGTACTATATAAGTTGGCGTAATGGTTAAGAGGATGTGTTCAAATCCAAGGTAATAATGTAACTAACACCTCTGTAGAATTTACAATTACAGTTAGAGATATATTTTGACTAGAGTTTCTAATTTTTTGTTTAATGTATTTGTTTATGTTTTATTTTCACAAAAATTAAATATATCAAATATAATTTTATTTAAACAATAAAATTGTAATTTTTAATTTATTTAAAAAAATTATATATAATTATATGTAATTTTTAATTTATTTAAAAAAACTATATATATAATAATATTAAAAATAATATAAGACACAAAATATATAAAATTTCTACCTAAATACTATATAAATCTAAAATATCAAAATTACAATCATTTAGGTGTAGTATTCATCAACTTGTCCTTCTCTAACCTTTAGTATATCCCATTGACAAGGAACCATATGCCATTGAGAAGCAACCATATTAACTCTATCTTTTGATAATGTATTATCATAATTCATTTCTCACTAAATATAATTGAAAGACAAAATATTAAACAAGTTACAAGACTCTCAAACCTATGAAGAAATAGAAGTTTGTGCAATTTTGATCCATTTAATCATTATCATCCAATCACCAAACACTTGCAACATTGTAACTCCTTTTCACCCACTAATAATAAATGTAGCTCAAGAGCCATTACTTAGCATCTCGATTGCTGATTCCCTCCATCCAATGGGCAAGGAGTAGAGTCAATAGTTGACTTTGCTCCTTGCCCGTTGGATGGAGGGAATCTACAATTGGGGTAAGGATGGCCCATTACTTATGGCGAAAATTATTTAGCCTGCCGCTGCAGACTTATTAATGCAGCTGCAGCAGGTATGGTGTGCGTTTGATCTCAAGCAGCTTGAGATCCAATGGACATCATGCTTGTTGTAGCTGCATTAATTAGCCTGCAACATGCTGAATATTAATCGCCATGCTACATAGATCTGAGTATCTAATTGAGTATCCCATCAAAATATGCCCAAGAGCCCTCCCTATATATTTCTTCAATCATAATATGCCTAGTTGGTTTATCATGTTTTTACTCAGGAAATATTATTTTTAATAAAAAATATTTCATATATTTATGAGGAAATATCTATGCCACACCTACTTGAGGGAATCATTTGAACTCACCTTGCTACTTGTCGTTTGATCGGAGTCCCATGGGAAGATGAAGTCTTTCCCATGGGACAAGTCTTTTTAAAATCCTAATCCCTTGAGTTGTACACTATAGAGAAAGAATATATATGTCTTCAAATATGTTGGCATTCCTAGCCAACCCAAAACCATAGAAGAAAATCAGAGGCAAAAAGTTATAAGCTTTTACTACATGGTTACTGCACATGTTCCTAAGTCCTTCCTCCATAGTACTTCCATACCATACATTTTTTAAACCTGTTATAGGTTCTATTTCCCTCCAAACTTGCTTGGTGTAGGAGCACTCAAAGACCAAATGAAATTGGTCACGTCACAATGCTTAAAGAAGGAGCACCTCCCTGGTTAAATCTTTTTTATGTAAAGTTTATTATTAAAGAGGAACTAAATAATAATAATAACAATATTTTATAAGGACAACTGCATTCTCTTGTATCCTTACATGACTTGACTTCAATATAACAATAAAGGGACATCAGACTTGAGCATCTCTCCCTTGAAAACCCAAGTAATTAGCTGAGTACCACTATTGTCCCTAGATATTTGTTAGAATTGGATCTGTAATTTGTGAATTGTCTTTTATGTTTTGAATCGTCAAATTAAGAAGTTTATTGTCCAAAGGGATGGAATTTGACGGGTAAATGCCGATCATGGGCCAATTTACCCATCAAATACAGCTTAAATTTTACGAAGACCGTTAAAATCTGGCTTAAAATTTAGAAAACCTTTCAGATTTTGATTGTTATCGGCAATTTTGACGGATGTCCACCATTTGAAATTCCTACCCTAGTCCAAACTACTCCCATCCCAAGGGGAGATCTCTATGTGTACTATCCCACCATATAATTTGTTTTCTAAATTATGGACAAGGTAATAATGTTATGATAGAAATAAAAGATATGTGTATTATAGAATTGTGACATATATAAAATAAAATGAATAAAAAATAAAATAAAAATAGAAATTTTCTTTAAAAAATACTTTTTGTAAGTGTCTACAATTTCATGAATGATGAATATGTAGAACATCTTTCGAAACCTCGTTGAAAATAGTGATAATAATAAGGAGCTGGAAAAAGTGATTGTTTTTTATGCATTTCAAACCACCAATTTCATGACTCCTAAGCTGAAACTAAAATAACCAACTCATCCAACACGCAGACAAAAGAGACAATCCCACTTTTTTTGTTTGAATTCATAGGAATAAGCACGCATTTTAGTTTTAAAATCCCATGTGACTATAGTTATAAAAATACACATGTGTTTTAGTTATAAAAGTGTGCACGCAATATTTTACATCAAATAATAACCATGCAAAACTCACGTAAAACTCGGCCCTCACCCTGACATGTTTCAACAGAAAAGCTTTAGAACTAAAATATTGTTTTAAGGGCCTATGAGCTATATTGGTAGGTGAAAGAATGATCTAAATTGGACACTAGATAAAATCTCTTTTACGAAGATTTGCAATAAGAATTTAATTGTGTTGTAAAGTTAAGCAAATAGTCCAAAACTCCTTTTCACTTGGAATATGAAACAAACCATTGTGGTAGTTGCACTTTCAAGACAACACACTAAATATGAAGGTTGTGGCTCGAAGAAGAGCATTCAATGGAGGAGAGAAGCAGAGAGGAAAGAAAGAAGCAAGGAAGTAGTAGAGTGTGAAGGACTTAGAAGAAGAAGTGTGTCTGAAGATGGAAGGCTTACAATGAACCATAGCCATATGCGATCTTGCCTATGAGTAAAATGCATTGATGCAACTCACCTTTGTAACCATTTCTTAGTAACCATTTCCTAGAGAAAAAAAATTGTCCTCACCAAATATTGGTTTTCTAGTTTGGGTTTCCAATGTATAAAACTATATCTTTTAATGTGATTGAATACTCTCTACTGGGAATGATTTTTTCTTGTTGTTTTGACTATGTTAAACAATTGTTAGAATGGAATCAATATGTATTAAACTAATTAATCAGTTCACTACAAGGAAAAAGCCTTCTAGCAGAGGTTATGGCGAAGGAATTTAGTGGTGTTTTAGTGTTACAAAATTGACAAAAATTGTCCAAAAAACCTCCGCTATAACATATGATTTTGGTAGCGAAGGTTTTTTGGGAGGTTATAACGGATATTCACTATAACTAAAAAAGGGTTATTGGAGGTTTTAGCGTATGGTGTTTATCAGATGCTTTATATTTCTATACCACGCACTAGTGTGTACAAACAACATAAACACATCAATGTGTATCTTATAAATAAACTCTACCGGTGTGTATACATTATAGTGACATCACTAGTTCATGCATTCATTTCCAACGCACCGGTCAATATGTATTAATGCACACACACTAGTGCATATATTACATTGTAATAGCACTGTGCCATGTCTGGAACACGTCGATGCTTCATATATTTTATTAAAGCACCAGTCTGTTTGTATATTTAGACGGATCGATGTTGTTGTTGTATTATGTGCATTATTATAACCAGTGCATTTAACATAGTAATGAGCATCAATGCATATATTTTACCAATTAGCACCAACGTGTATGATATGTAAAGAGAAACAATACATTATTATGTGAAAGAGCAGCAATGGCTAAATTTTGAGTAGTTGTCAATTCATGGAAATTAATAAAAAGCATTGGTTAGTCGAAATAAATAAATTGTGTGTGGTTGTGGTGAATTTTTCCATGCTACGGATATGAAAATATAGTTTTTATTTATTTTATATATTGTGTATACTGTTGTGGTGAATTTTTCCATGTTGCGGATATGTAAATATAGTTTTTCTTTTTCTTCTTTTTACAGATTTTTAATTAATTATTCAAGAAACATATATTTTTACAGTAATATTTTTTTTATAATTTAATTGTTGTGATTCGAAAAGTATGTTGGCTACATCTTTGTTCATAGTCACAATGTAAAAATATTTCATAATGTAACATTTTGTGATAATAGACGATCCAGTAGAACAAAAAACCCATTTTATTATATACAAATAATATAAGAATCCAAAATATGGGACAACATAAAGGTAGTTGATAATCAAAATGTCATTTTGACATTGTTACAATTATTAATTACTTATCCTCGTCTACTTGCGGTGCTATGTCCACATTACAAAGAACATTTGTTTTTCACCAATAAAAATTCCAAAATATAAAAATTGTTGTAACAACATTCAAATGTATTGATCATCAATCATCGCTTGAAGTGTTGTAATCGCTTGGGTTGCTTCCATGCTCCATCACTTCATCATCTTAAGGGGATATTCTTCCCGATTTATTAGAAATGTTTTGTTGATTGACTTTATTTTGTTCCATATTTCCATGTTCCATCTACATGCATAAAAATAAAATGTGACGAGTATATATACATTTATAAATAACATAATATACATCATTGCATAAATGGGAAAATCTATCAATTCAACAAGTGAAGCATAAAATTCACGCATATTTTGGAAACCATTCCTCATGTTGATCCTTAATAAATCATCTATTGGCTCCTCTCCATACTACACTTCTTGTTAGTCTCATACGCCATGACATAACGCATATATAATTAAAGTTTTCTTGTTTTGTTGTTAATTATAAAATAAGGGACATTATAAAATAATATAGATACTTACAAATTATTCAATAAACCCTTATACCCCAACATATACTGACAACCTGTATTTAATCCAATGTCAATTAAATTATCAGATATTAGCTCTTCACTGTATGTTAGCACTTGTTAAAAAACATCCATATATGATTTTAAATTAATTTTGATATTAACATCATGGAAAACATGAAATCTGAAGCAAACCACAAGTACTCACAAACTTTGTGATTAACCCTTTTTTTCCTTGGCATTTCGTGATGCGATGAATGGGTATCATTTACTCTTAATTTATGCAACAACAAAACATTTGAAAAGCAATATTTCTTGTGATAATTAAACTCTATTCACATTAAAAATAAAATAATGATTACATATGGGTGTTCCCATGAACATGGGTAACACTTTTTAGCAAGCAAAGGGCACATGGAGAAAAAAAAAAGAGCTCGATCGAGCTATGATAAAGCCCTCGATCGAGCTTTTAAAAATATTGATCGAGGGATTAAGCAAGCGCTTGATGGAGTTATTTACAAACCCTCAATCGAGGGTTTGATAAACCCTTGATCTAGGAATGGAGCTCAATCGAGGGTTTATCAAACTCTTGATTGAGCTTTCATCGACTATTCAAAATACAAAAAAATAACAGAAAAAAATTTCCCACAACCAAATGTTTATGGCCACAAGAGCTCGATCGAGCAATGTAGCTTGATCGAGTGGCGTAGCTCGATCAAGCCATGTAGCTTAATCGAGCGACGTAGTTCTATCGAGCTCCTATGAATGTTATATGAGAACTCAAAGCACACTGTGTGGTTTATTTGCATGTGACGGTTAGCAGTGGAGGAGCTCGACTAAGTTATTGCAACCAAAAACCATCACCATATTCCATAGCAACGTCTATGGCCTCCAACCCCTAAGTTAGGCTATCCCATCATTGTTTTTTTAATAAAAAAATGTTGGAAAATTCTTTTGCAAATTTCTTTGTTTTAATAAAGAAAATTGTAGAATTTTTACGTTTTGTTTTAAATATACATATTTTTATTTTAATTAAATTATGTTATCAATAAAATATCAATTGTTAGATTGAAATTTTAATTTTCAAGTCACAATTTTGTTATGTTAATTGAAATAGGGTAGGGTTAAGGTCAAACATAGTAGTCCATCATCTGATTACTGGTCATTGATGTATACCATTAACAAATGCAAGATCACCCATCGATAATGAAAATGGCAATCAAGGTACATAGTGCAATCTAACAAGTGTGAATAAATGTGTTGAGGTCGAACACTTGGAATAATCCATCCATCAAGGGACATTAATGTATTCCCAAAACTGTTGATGGCGAGAGAACCTACCACTGATGACTGTAAGTCTCAAGGCACTCAAATGACTCTAGACTCCTATTCCATAATAAATTATCTGAAGTCGATGGAATGGAATCTACTGGAAGGAGGGAATTAAGGCATCCCCCATCAACCATCATGAGGCACTCAGCAACACTGTATAATGTGGAAGAACTTGAACAAGATTTGCACGAACCAATAATAGTACCGGGAATGGCCGACATGCAAAGTCAAGATAACCGAGGAATTGTCGACTAAGGATTCAAATTCCATCGAACACTAGCATAAAAGCGAATGGTGAATGAAGGTAGGATGCATGGACTCGATATGCAAACTGGGACATCTCTGTGACACATGAGGCATCAATAGAAGCTCCATGGGGACTAGAAGCATAACTAGCCGGTGGAGATAAAATCAGAGTAACGAGTACAACTCCTAATGTCAAACTAATAACCCAACCAATGTATGTGATATACAGTGCTCTGTTCGAAGGTGACAGTGACTTGGATTCTGCCAAAGATAACATCTTTTCCTGCCCGAATTTTTGGTTTTTTATATTTTTTTTGGATTTTTTCAGATATTTTGAAAATCTTGAAAAAGATTAAAAGTTATTTATAGTACAAATCTAGGAGGAGACGAGTGTCAGGGGACAAGCAAAATAGTTCCAAGCAGTCGAACATGCCTATGCTCAATGCAAGGAGATATGTGCAGGATAAAAACACTCAGGGGAAGGTCACCTTCGGGTAAAAGGGATGATCAAGCTGCAAAAGATATGTAAAAGGGCTTTGCTTGGCTAGACATGAGACAAGCTTGGGCTATATGGCTGATAACTCACAGTCAGGGAGACGACATAAAGCTCAAGAAGGAAAGAAAAACTCATGAAAATGCAACTACAACTTGATATATACAAGGGAGTCTCGAGGAAATGGCCAGCATAAAGTTCAAGAGGAGTATGAAGCTCTTTCTCAAAGAAATGGTGGGACTAAAAAGGACTCCCACAACCTAAAGGAGAAATGTCAACATGGGCACCAAATGCAAATGAGGATCTAACTAGGGCACCCATGTATAGGAAAGCTCTACCATTCACATAACGCCACTTCTAACAGTGGCAAGAAGGTTCCGTGACATCATGGAATGCATTTGTACCTAAGGTTGAGATGAAATGGTCATAAGGTCATGAAAAATACAGGCGGATGTGAAATCCTAACCTATATGCTAGTTTAGATATGATACATGTAATAGGCACGAAAGGATTGAAGACTCGGTCAAGCCATGCTCAAAACGGCCTCCTACAACATCATATTAGTAGAAACGGTTCAAAATGGTAAAGAACGGTAAAAAACTATAAGAAGTGGGTAGAATTTTCAATTTTTTTTCTATAAAATAGTGAAAAATAAAAATTTTCATACCATTTTGAAAATTCACCCACCATAGTGCTTTTGTATCCAGAAATTCAAGATATGGTTCTGGGAGCATCGTCTAGTGAAATCACTCCATGTTTGGTCCAGGTAATTACTCATGATCTCCTATTTCAATTTCATGCATAAATTTTTAATTTTAGTGGTCAATTTTTTTTATTTAAGCCATCCCAAATAATGCATGTCAGCCCACGTGGAAATCAGGTCTTTTTATGTGTATAGGGTTGGGTATACGCAGGAAATACCATGATACCCACGTACATACACGGCTGTTTTGAAAACAGTCACGTACAGGGCCGCAAACATGATTTTCAAGGGAAAACACTCATGAAACTTAGCAATGTTTGTGCAATATGGTGCTAGAATGGAGAGAGAGAGAACATGGTGATGTTGAAGAAGCTGTGCAGGCTGATCTCATGGCTCAACAAGTGCTGAGGGATTGTGGGTTATATAAGTTTTGGTACCTTGGAAGCTTGAGGGCCAATCCAAGGCTACTCCAGCTGCTAGTGGATTACTGGGATCCAGACACTAAGACCTTTCAGTTGGATGGCATGCCACTCAGCATCGAGGTTGAGGACATATACTTTATTACAGGTTTTTCCTGTCGAGGAGAGGTGGTAAACCTCTGATCCTATGGGCCAGGAGGCGGGTTGACTATAGAGGAGTACATAACTGTGTATTTCCTTCCCGATACAGAGAAGGTTGGGAGTCAAATCTCGACAAACTCAGTCCAGAACCTGGGTCTAAAAGCCATACTATTGGCAGTGGGTAGGATCGTAGGTTTCACATCACTCCACCAGGCCTCAATGCCAATGATGTTCTATGTTGTAGAGTGCACATGAACTATGATATATGAATGCATTACCTCACCGCTAAGAAACACAAAGCAACAACTCATTGACTGCAAGATGGGAAGGGTATGGAACTTTGGGTTCAGTAGCATACTGAGTACACTCTTTTTCAAGCGGGTGTCAGGGCTAAGCCCTAGAGTGGACATTGCTCCACATGGATTTAGGGATCTGTCTCATCTATGCTGGGCCAATGTCATACAGATACTGGGAGGGGGAATGGTGGCTAACCCCTATCCAGCAAACTTCTTTCTCTAGTGGCAAAGACAGATCGTCGCCATAGATGACTATCCCTATGTAGGGATCGACTTCTGTGGAGATATGGATATGCCCCTACCACTATGAGCAGCATATGGAGACATAGGTAATGAATCCCAACTCACTTTTGTTTTTTGAATTATTAAATTTTTTGTGTTTTTTGATATATGAAATCAAAAGGCATGTTTTTGGTGTGACGACGTATAATGATACTCTAGCATGTACATGCAAATGTGGGACCACGATGGCTAGATGGATTTCCTCGTAATCGACGAAGGGGGAGAGGTGATGAGATCATGGGTGTGGATGTAGAGCAGACACTCCAAAGCATACACACAAACTTCATTTGCTTGACACAGAGGGTTCACATGGCACAAGTCAAGGAATTTCCTGAGGCCATGCAGCACCAGGTGGTTGGAGTACCATGGGCATGGGTTTGATTATTTATCTGGCTAGCTAGAGTCGTGGTGTGCTACCATGATCATCACCCTCCTCCACCTTAGGCTTAGAGACTTGGGTGTATATTTTTTGTAGGACCGTGTAGTATAGTTTGGTGTCTTGGAAGCCCCAATTTTCAATTTTTTTTCTATAAAATAGTGAAAAATAAAAATTTTCATACCATTTTGAAAATTCACCCACCATAGTGATTTTGTATCCAGAACTTCAAGATATGGTTCTGGGAGCATCGTCTAGTGAAATCACTCCACGTTTGGTCCAGGTAATTACTCATGATCTCCTATTTCAATTTCATGCATAAATTTTTAATTTTAGTGGTCAATTTTTTTATTTAAGCCATCCCAAATAATGCATGTCAACCCACATGGAAATCAGGTCTTTTTCTGCGTATAGGGTTGGGTATACGCAATAAATACCATGATACCCACGTACATACACGGTTGTTTTGAAAACAGTCACATACAGGGCCGCAAACATGATTTTCAAGGGCAAACACTCATGAAACTTGGCAATGTTTGTGCAATATGGTGCTAGAATGGAGAGAGAGAGAACATGGTGATGTTGAAGAAGCTGTGCAGGCTGATCTCATGGCTCAACAAGCGCTGAGGGATTGTGGGTTATATAAGTTTTGGTTCCTTGGAAGCTTGAGGGCCAAGCCAAGGCTACTCCAGCTGCTAGTGGATTATTGGGATCCAGACACTAAGACCTTTCAGTTGGATGGCACACCACTCAGCATCAAGGTTGAGGACATATACTTTATTACAGGTTTGTCCCATCTAGGAGAGGTGGTAAACCTCTGATCTTGTGGGCCAGGAGGTGGGTTGACTATAGAGGAGTACATAACTATGTATTTCCTTCCCGATACAGAGAAGGTTTGGAGTCAAATATCGACAAACTCAGTACAGAACCTGGGTCTAAAAGCCATACTATTGGCAGTGGGTAGGATCGTAGGTTTAACATCACTCCACCAGGCCTCAATGCCAATGATGTTCTATGTTGTAGAGTGCACATGAACTATGATATATGAATTCATTACCTCACCACTAAGCAACACAAAGCAGCAAATCATTGACTGCAAGATGGGAAGGGTATGGAACTTTGGGTTCAGTAGCATACTGAGTACACTCTTTTTCAAGCGGGTGTTAGGGCTAAGCCCTAGAGTGGACATTGCTCCACATGGAGTTAGGGATCTGTCTCATCTACCCTGGGCCAATGTCATACAGAGACTGGGAGGGGGAATGGTGGCTAACCCCTATCCAGCAAACTTCTTTCTCTGGTGGCAAAGACAAATCATCGCCATAGATGACTATCCCTATGCAGGGATCGACTTCTGTGGAGATACGGATATGCCCCTACCACTATGAGCAGCATATGGAGACATAGGTAATGAATCCCAACTCACTTTTGTTTTTTGAATTATTAAATTTTTTGTTTTTTTTGATATATGAAATCAAAAGGCATGTTTTTGGTGTGACGACGTATAATGATACTCTAGCATGTACATGCAAATGTGGGACCACGATGGCTAGATGGATTTCCTCGTAATCGATGAAGGGGGAGAGGCGATGAGATCATGGGTGTGGATGCAGAGCAGACACTCCAAAGCATCCACATAAACTTCATTTGCTTGACACAAAGGGTTCCCATGTCACAAGTCAAGGACTTTCCTGAGGCCATGCAGCACCAGGTGGTTGGAGTACCATGGGCATGGGTTTGATTATTTATCTGGCTATCTAGAGTTGTGGTGTGCTACCATGATCATCACCCTCCTCCACCTTAGGCTTAGAGACCTGGGTGTATATTTTTTGTAGGACCGTGTAGTATAGTTTGGTGGCTTGGAAGCCCCAATTTTGTATATGACAATTATTTTTTATGATGTCACCTTTTTTGGACTTAATGAAAAGTATTTATGATGATCGATTATTATTCTATTTACATGTGTAAAATGTGTTTATGAAATGCTTTTATCGTCTGCGAAACAAATGCCAATCTAGTACATAGTTAGCATATGAATCAACAACTTGATTAAAATTTCTTGTAATGTAAATGTATGTTATTCTCTCAAATTGTTGTTCTAGCAATATTACACGCAACAATATTTGTAACAATGTTGGATACCTAACATGATACAAGCCATTAAGCTGTGAGACCACTAACTGTGAATCAAGATGTACCTCAAGAGAAAGGACATCGTGTGAAATGGAATCATGCAATAATTTAATCACGGCACTATATTCAGCAACATTGTTTGATGAAGGTTGTAAACATACACCTTCTGAAGACAAAACTTGACTCGTAGGAGTATACATCACCCAAGTAGCCAAAGATTAGTTTTGTGTGGTGGCTAGCACCATCAACGAACCCTATGTAAACTGAATACTCCATCGAAATTTTCCATAACAAATGAAAGCTAATAAAAAACTCGATCACCATAAAAATACGAAACTACGCTATGCAAAATGTACATAATATACAAAAAATCAGCCTTGGCTGAAGATCATGCATAGTTTTTCTTAAGATAGATCCCATTTCTAGGCTCCACCAAGGCTGTCCCTTCATAATCGACCAACTCATAGGCTCCTTTCTCTAAGACACGCTTGACCACGTAAGGACCATGCCACATCGGGCTAAACTTTCCTACCCCAAAGGGTTCCTTAGCTTGATCACACAAAAGGACCAAGTCACCTTCACTAAAACTCCTAGGATGGAGAGACTTATTGTATTGGACCTTAACGTGACGCTTGTTAACCTCAATAGCCACTAAAGAATCTTGACGCTGCTCATCAAGCTGCTCCAAGTGGACCAGACGTTCTTCCAATGCAGAAGTCTCTGGTAAAAGCTCCACAGCTAGCTTCAAAGAAGGGATTTCACATTCAACTGATAATACTAACTCCACCCCATGCACAAGTTGATAGGGAGAAAAACCGGTGGTAGTCTTGACCGCTGTTCTATAGGGCCACAAATTAGGATACAACATGATACGCCAATTAGTCTTGCTTTATGTGATGGTTCATTGGAGAATGGACTTAAGTGACTTGTTCACTGCTTCAACCTATCCATTCGCTTGAGGATAACAAGAAGAGGAATGCTCTTGCTTATACCCTAACTTTGAATACAATTCTTCCATCATTTTGTTCTAAAAGTGGCTTCCATGGTCAGTGAAAAGCTCCCTCGGAATACCGAACTAGGTGATAATTTGGTTAAATACGAAATGCATGGTTTTTTCATCGTCATATTTGATAGTAGGAATAGCCTCTTCCCATTTCATGAAGTAATCAACAGCCACAATAATATGACGGTGCACCCCAGCTGAAGCTGGGTTACAATCCATAAAATTGCCCCCCCACTTGGTGAAGGGACCAACAGTGATAATTTGATGCAAAGGGGTAGGATGCGAGTGCATATTCCGTGCAAACACTTGGCAAGGGTGGCACCTCTTGACCACATTAACATAATCTTTAAATATGGATGACCAAAAATAACCCACTCTCAAAATTGTTTGGGTTGTAGAAATCCCAAATAAATGACCACCACACACCCCTCCATGGAAACATTAAGCATGACCTCATTCTCCTCATGAGTTAAGCAACGACGTAAAATGGAATCAACCCCGTGGTGGTATAAAGTATCTTCCACTATGAGTAGGAACCTTTAATGTTTGCAAATAAACAATAATATTCCCGTACCAAGGCTTTGCAGTTGAGATGAGAAATATATGCTCATCAACAGGAGAATCCTCATGAACCTCCCCTTCATCCAAATTTGGAAAATCCAATATGAGCTCAGCAAAAAATAATGATTTCTTCAACTTTGTCGAAACAAAATCGAGATCAAAATCTTGCAATATTACAATCCACTTATTGTAATTTTCCCCAATCATCCTTCTGGTGAGGATGAATTGAAATGGATTAATGTGAGCTATGACCAAAGTTTGGCGAAGGAGGATGTAATGCCTCAAACATCGAACCAAATGGATGGTGTCTAAGGCTAGCTTCTCAACATGGGTATAATGAAGTTCCGCATCAATAAGGTTTCATCTAAGATAATAGATGACATGCTCATGGAGCTCCTCATCCTCTTGAACCAAGACCATACCAATTGTCTCTTGAGATGGGGCCACATAAATCAAGAAGTCACAGCTATAGTTTGGTGGACTAAGCATGGGGGCCGATGCCAAGGATTTATTCAGAGCATTGAAAGACTCCTGGACCTGCTCATCCCAGTAAAAAGGGGTGTCTTTCTTCAACAAACGCATGAAGCCCTCGGTCAAATTGGAAAAATTGACCACGAACCTTCGGAAGAAGTTTTCCATACCTTGTAAACATTGAATATGTCGAATGTTATGCGGGGGAGACAATTGGAGTATTGCATCAACCTTCAAGGGATCGAATCTAATTCCCTCCTTGGACACAATGAATCCTAGTAAATGACCTGTCGAGCACCCTAAATGCAGATAAGTTATTATCAACACACAGAGCTTACGAAATTCATTGTCAACCCGAGGAAGTCTTTTGTCTCAAAGGGTAAGTGCACAATATATGCTTAAACACCCAAATCATTGTAGTTAATACTGCTCTTAAACAACTATGTTCATCCCTCAAACTCTATGTGATCCCACCAATCTTCTAACTCTACAAATTCAACCTTTTCCTTCTATGCATCACAAGAAATGAAATCAGATTCAATACTAATTACTGACAGAAAGGAAATCCTATTCATAACCTAAAATAAACGAATTGCCTAACTGATCTAATCACACTTAGAATCCGTAATCATAAATTAATTGTCATCTAGAATTTCGATTGCAACAGATCAAGCTCGGCTATTTTAAGAATTGAATTGCAGAAACAAAGATCAACAATTATAACAATCAAAGAATTGCAAAGGGTTCACGGGATGTCAATTTGAAACCATGAGATGAACAGAGCTGTGTACAGCTATTGAATAAATTGCATAAAGACTATCTACTCAGTCGACTGTTGCGCTGTTACAGTTATCGATCTTAGGAAAATGCAATACTGTAAATCACAGATACTACTACTGCGCACATAGAAAATATGATTAACAAAACATCACACAACCATGAATTAAAAGATCCTACCTTAACTCAGCAATCTCTGTGGAAGGCGGGCCCAGCCTTCACACAGAGACGCTGGATGAACAATGTACAGCTCCCTTAAACCAGCAGTAGCTCTTTGTATTAAAAAGGAAGAATTATTATAGATTGCTCCCGCTATCAATACCAAATAAATTAACTATTTTCCAACCCCCTGGGTCGAGACAGCTTTCTGCATTTATACATACAAGCGATAACGTCCAATCCTATTACAAAGGGCAGCGATGAAGATCTCTGATCTTCAGGCGCCCTGAATAACACCGGTTTTTACAAGACGTGGCATGATACAATTATAGAAAATGAGAGAAGGCTGTTGACTGGCCCAGAAGTGGCAATCTTCTCAGATCACCATAATATTCGAGCAGCTACGCCGAAGATCCCTCGATCATAGCACATTCTGTTACTGCTACTCTGACCGGCTCTTGTCTGGAATGTCACGTGCCTCAATAG
>LPNX010606217.1:0-58620 GCA_001517045.1 Pseudotsuga menziesii
AAAAGAAAACAAAGCAATTTGTGAATTGGATAATTATGGCAATATTCCAATCAGTTGACTTAGCTAGAATTTGACCATACAAGAACCAACCTACCAGTAATGAGTTTGAATAAATCCATATAGATAAGGTACTCTTGCATTACACCAAGGTCTGGTTCCTTTGGATGATGGATCTCCATAAAAAATATTTAAGAATCCATATAGTTGAAACATAAAAAATGGGACAAAAACACAAACTGAACGTAGACAAGCAATAATGAGAACCTGCAATGCTAACTACAAAACAATATACTTTAATCAGATTCAGGTTGTCCATATGAAGTATAATCAGCTTCTACGAACCCTATAATCCTTGTTATAGATGATTCAGAACTAGCAAAACCAATTGACAGGATAAATTAGGAAAAAACAGATAAAATTAGTAGCTTAATTATTCATTTAGAATATAGAATCTAGAGTGCTAGAAGTATGATCAAGTATGGAAACCAAGTCCCTTTGATGATGGAGGGAAACCAAGTACTGGAGGTCAAACAACTCCCTTCACACATGCACGGGTTTTACACTAGCTGAGGATTGAGCTTAAGCTGTTTGCATGGCAATGCACTGCTCTAACCACTATGGCATAGCCTGACAAATAACCTTTAGCTAATTGATTGGCTTTCCTTTATGTAAGAAATTAATGTTTTTAATTACTTTTTGTTGCTATTAGCTGATCGAGGAAATTCCCTAATGGAGCCTGAGAGGACGACACCCCCCTACAGGCGACAGGTATATATACCACATTTTTACTTACCTGCTTCTTTATAAAGTACATTTGTTTAATTATGATATCAACGTGGTCAATATTTAAATATGTTTTTAAATGAGATTTTCCCCGTGTATTGGTTTCAGTTTGAAATTAATGTTTTTAATTACTTTGTTGCAATCAGCTAATCGGGGCAAGTCCCCAATGGAGCCTGGGAGGCCGACACCCCCCTAGATGCCATGCTCATCAGGTCATGAGCAGGTATATAGCACGTTGTGAATTTTAGAAACTGTATTTATACATATTTATGTTATCTAATTATATTAATGATTTCAAATTGATATTAATGTTTTCTATTTTTATGTCGGATGATACTTATCTATAGACGGATCCAAAGGATGTGGATTTGGGGCACATTCTTGACGATGTTGACCTCAAGAATTCAAAGAATATCCGGGATGCAGTTCAAAAATCAAAAGCAAAATTAAATCAGGAGGTCGTCAATCTGCTTATATCGGATCCGCAAATAACACAGGATGAGACTCAAGCAAAGATAGATCATGTGTTGCTTAAAGTAAAGTGCTTGGATGTAAGCTGCAAACTCTTTAATTATAAGTCTATTCCAAATGCAATTTTTTTTCCTATTCGTATACGAGTAACTAAAATATTATTTGTTTCTACAGGAATATTTTTTCCCTGGTGAGAGGCATGCTGATACCATTGAGCATGACACCCCCTTCGCCACTAATCATGTATCGTTGTCGTCTGGCCAGTCAGAAACACAAAATGAGGCACCCCAAACAGAACCTGAGAGTGTCGACGAGGATCAGGGGCATACGAGTGCTGGCGAGGATCAGGGGCCGGTACATGGAGAAGAGCATGACTTTGATGCTGTCGTCCCAGCATTTCTTGGATATTTCCGTGTCACTAGAACGGGAACATTTGAGACTACTTTTTTGGTGGAAGAAGATCTCATTCCCTATAATATGGAGAAGATTCTAGGTACTATTGACAAAATGTTTTAACTATATATTATAATTTTATTGGAATGTAATTATGCATCATTCTTTTTACAATAATTAACACATACTCGTTTTTGTAGGAAATGATGTCTTTTATAAACATCTTAATGATTGGTCTTTAGAGCTGTTTGGGCCCACTATCCGCACATGGTGGAACCAGCAGAGTAATGTTTTGAAAGATGATCTTATTGCTCGCTTGGTTGGGTTTTTTGGTGCCGAAACCTTCAACCAAAAAAGGTTCTCGAAAAAGCTGGTCAACATTTACATTATGTACGGGATGGATATCGGAACAACTTAGCAATTAATCCAAAGTATGAGCGCCCTCCGATGATTCCAACAAGGAAGTGGAAAGGCTTGCTGGATGATGCAAGGGAGAAAGCTGTGAAAATAGCGGGCAAGCCATTACCCGAGTCAGCTAGAAGGTATGCAATACTTTCGGCAATGCAATTATATGTTTATTACACTTTATTTTCCATTTTTTTGCAATGTTTAATGTATTTAAAATTACTTTTATAGGCTACCAGATACGTCAAAGGCCACCCGAGCAAGAATAGAAAAACATGGGAAACACAAGCTTGGACTTGGTGGATATTCCAAACTGCAAGCACGAATCGTAAGTATGATCAATAATTATTTTATTGTATAGAAATTATAGATTGCATTTAAAATTGTTTCATGATGATATAACAACAACAATGATGATCTAATTGAAAATTACAGGCTCAAAGATTCCATGATTTTCCAACGGAGGAAGACATGAGGATCAACTACCAACGCGAGTTTTTAGGTGTTGTTGAACATCGAAGAAGCAGTTGTGGTAGTCAAGCAAAGTCTTCCAGTGATGCATCCTGCGAACAGGTAACTACAATAAACAAATTTTATTTAAGATTGATTCATTGTGTTTTATATTCATTAATAAACTAGTACATAAAATATTGAGTCTCTTTGTGTTAAGCCGCACAACGAAAGTAGAGAAAATGCGGAGGATGGAGGAGAAATACATATTGGAGTTCATGTTGATCGAAATCCAGGTAATAAATATTCCTGTGTTAAAAAAAAACTAGTATGGATTAAAGTCTCAAATATTAAATTGCAAATACTATATTGTTGTAAATGTTGATGTTTTAATGCAGAGGGTCTTCATGTGCAACTTGAGGCAGCATCAGAAGATCAAACGCATGAAATTCATGTCACCCATGAGTTGCCAGGTACAAAGCACCGCTCTAATGTTTTTTTCTTAATGAAAGACTTACAATGATAATAATAAAAACACGTCAAGTAATTAATATTTCTTCATTTTTCTAGTACATCCTGGCACCTTACAGCAGCCACATACACGTCGTGAGCACACGACCCGTCAACAAACACGATCACAAACATCTACAGAGAGCATAGGAAACAAAAAACAATTGGTAGAAGAGGATGTCACACTTAGAGAATATGTGGAGAGAAAAAAAGAGCCAAAAAAAGTAGTGATTGTAACAAGTACACTATTACATTATTTTTTTATGCATTGTCCTCGGATATTATTTTTGATATTATGGAGTAATGTCTTAAACTATTTATTTTTGTCTATGTATGAATGAATGAATGAGTTAATCAATGAATTTTATAAACTAATTAATGATCGAATGCATGTAATTCCTTTAAGACAAGAAACTCACGATGTTCGCACAAAATATCATTTATTTCCAAGCACGTGCATTGGGTATGGGGAATTGAGAGTGATGTGAGGGGGGGAGGGGCCATATGAGCTTCCACCTTCATGTGGTTGGCCCTGTTTAGTAGAGAATATTAAACTATTCTTGAAACAGAGAGGAGATCAATAAGGTAAAATGCATGCATTATTACAATGTTTCTTTCTTATGACCAAATACGTTGTTTCTTTCTTCCAGCTAACTATAGACATACATTTTCTTTATACTGCAGAGCGAGAATCTTGATGGGCTGGAGATTTTTGGTTTGGAAGATCTTCAAAGTCTACATGTTGAGGCATTGACAAAGCTTTTCTAAGCTAAGGTATTTGTATCCAGTTAAGATTAAGTGGGAAAGGTACGTAGCTTGTTGGAGTTACATCTTAGCTTGTAATTTTTTATATGAGTTAATTAGGTGTTTATGTTAGCTTCAATTAACTTATATATTATGAATTGATTGTTTAATCTCATGGAACTGGTAAGTATGTTAATCCATGTGTGTTATTTTAATCCATTTTATTTGAGGAAGTTTTGGCTAACATGATGGTCTTACAAATACAGTAGTAGAAAGTTGAAAGAACGGTCTTATTTTGTCATTTGCTAATGTCTGTAATGGGTTTTATTTACCTGGAAGCTATTTGCACACATACCCTAAAGGTGGAGAATTGAATGTGAAGGTGAACTCTCTGACATCAATAGAGACTGAGCTGCCCTTTAGCTATTACAGTCTACCCTACTGTCAACCTTCCAAAGGGCCCAAAAAAAAGTGCAGAGAATTTGGCTGAGCTTCTCATGGGTGACCAGATCGAGTCCTCCCCTTATATATTTCATATGAATATGAACAAGTATGTTTATCTTTGCACTACTAAGCCCTTAAATGAACAACAAGTAAAGGTCTTGAAGAAAAGGATTGATGATCTTTACCAAGTCAATCTGATTCTTGACAATCTCCCAGTCATGAGATACACTCAATAGAATGACATAGTGATTAAATGGACGGGGTTCCCCATGGGTGGTTATGACCAAGATAAGAACTACTACATAATAAATCACCTAAAATTTAAGGTGTTGGTCCATGAGTATGAGGATTCTGGGTTCAATTCTTCCCTGGGATGGTGTTTTTAATCCTTACCATATTGAACTTTATTTTGTGGGGCAGTCACAGCACAGGAGCTATCCCTATTTCCCTTTTCTTCATCCTTTTGTCCCTCTGGTTCTGCATCTCTGTGCCTATTACACTTCTAGGTGGATTTATTGGGACCAGAGCTGAAGCCATACAATATCCAGTAAGAAATAACTATATCCCTAGGGAAATCCCAGCAGAAAATATCCGTCATGGCTCCTTGTCCTGGGAACAGGTACCTTGCCTTTCGGGACCCTCTTCATTGAGCTCTTCTTCATCATGTCTAGCATCTGGCTAGGAAGGTTCTACTATGTTTTTGGGTTCCTATTTGTTGTGCTTGTCCTACTTTTTATTGTGTGTGCTGAGGTCTTTGTGGTTCTCACGTACATGCACCTCTGTGTGGAGGATTGGCAGTGGTGGTGGAAGTCATTCTTTGCATCTGGCTCAGTTGCTCTCTATGTTTTCCTATTGCTGTTTTACTGTTGCTCTAGTGCCCAGAATGCTTGTTTAGGACTATTAGCCGATTACTGCTGGTTAGGGATAGAACAACTTCTAAACTACACCCAAAATTAAAGTTTAGGTTGATAAAAGGGCTTATACAGCTGTCTTGCTTCCCAGAACAGCCTAGAACACCAAATTTAAGGCTACTGTAACAATATAACTTGCCCAGATTGCTGTTTTTTTGCCTAGAAGTCACCCTACAACAGTCCAATAAGGTCATGTCTTAGCTTGGAAGCCCATAAGGAGGTGACGCCCAGCTTAACTGTCCAACAAGAGATCATGGCTTAGCTTGGAAGTCCATACAGAGGTCACGCCCAGTCTTTAGCAGCCCACAAAGAGGTCTTTCCCAGTCTAAGGAACAACAATAAGGTCACAGCCCAGACTTAGGAGCAGAAAGAAATTAACAGCCCACTCCAAGGAGCAGCAAGAAGCCTGGAGGTCAAGCCAAAGTAGCAGTAAACCCTTAGAACATTCACTTAATCAAATCTCGAATTTTCTCTTGTCAAGACACACACTAAATGATTTTTTTTTTGTTGATATTATTATTTTGGGTTGCAATGCTTTTGACTACAAGTAACCATTTTTGAATTTATGAGTTTGATTGACAAAGTTTTGGTCATCCATGGGCATCAATATCATCACTTTATTTTGTGAAGCCTTGGTGTTATAAGCTTGATTTGGTTCTAGATTGTTGACCAAAATAAAGTAGAATCAGCAGCATTCTAATATCTTTATATTATGGCATCAGACAAACATGAAAATAAATGTTTCATTTGCATATAGAAGCTAAATAAGTTGAAAACAATGTTAGCTCAAAGTACTTTCATATGCTTTTGTCTGATAAATATTATTGAAGGGAAACAATCTTGCAACTAGTTTTCCCTTCCTTTGTTCCATGATTGGGTGTAGTATGACTACGGTGTATTCTCAAAAATATCCTTCACAGGGAGGGAAATTTATGAGAGAACAGGAAATTTCTACTGAAATATAAAATTGATTTTTTTGGTGAGAGTTTGGCCTTTATTATTCCCTTGAACATAGAATTTTTCATTCGTTCAAGGGCACCAAAAGGAACGGTAAACTTATGGATACAAATGCAGAGTTCAGGTAAGATGATTGATGATCATAGATCAATGGTGAATAATGTATGTGAATTGCTCTTTTTATATACAGTTATTCTCATTTTGAGCAGATGAGAATTCATGGCATCTGTCATTGCCCTTAGGTTTCTGCACAAGTCTCTGTTGTATGACGATTCCCCCCTTCTAACCAAATAGTGCTTTATAAACTTATTTTCTTTCAGTACTTAGCACCTAGGCTGTTAATGGGATTAAGATATCACTACATATTTGACACCTAGGAATTGCTTCCTATCTTTTATTGGGTGAGGATGGTACTGCTATAGGATGGAATAATATAACCTTTAATGAAACGTACAGTCTGTAAGACTGACTTCGAATTAAACGTGTCTTATTATGGTTGAAACTTGAAATGACTTGCTGTAGGTTAATTCAAAGCCCTCTTATTGCAGGCATTCCCTGTTGATTACTTGAATTATGTAGTATTGTACTTTTCATATTGTTTGTTAATTAAATATACTAGTGTATTTACTATTACTTCTATGGTTGCTTTCTGATATTACAATGTGTTAATCATGCATCAATATTCTGTGTTATAATGGCGTATGCCATGTTATAAGTATCATTCCTATCAATTGGTTAATGGGTGGTTGGTTACATCCTTGAGGATGCCAGGTGAGGAATCCATAAAGCACAAATAATTAGAATTGGGTTCAAAATGTTGTTTTGACTCAGGATCATCAGACCTGCTTGAGATGGTTACATGTGAGGCATCCGACATGGGATAGCAGTGGTTTTGGTCTCAAGTATTTTGGTTGGTAGCCATCTACATAATTTTGTGGGTTTTATAGAAGCCAACAATGGGATTGTATTTCTCTGCACACCATGATTCATATACTAACATACCTAAGCAACCTGAATGTTTTTACTAATAGTATGTTGTTGTGATGCTTTTGTTTTGTCAAAGTAGAGGTGCACATGTGTTACAGCCGGTAATGTGTAAAAGAGCATATTTTAGCAAAGGTTATACTATATAGTCTATATGTTTTGTATATCACATTAATAACAATGTTGCTATACTATTTCAAATTTCAATGAATGCCTGAACATTATCGTTGTAGGTTATAGATAGAGAGATGAAACAAGTCACTTCAGTTTTAGGTTATTATTTTTTCCTTGTTTATTTGAGATTGTTTAAGTTGTATTGCAGGTATTATATTTTAGAATTATGTTCAATGAGATTGATATTTTAAATTGGCATTTGCAAAGTGGGTGATTTTTTATTAGCTTTGACAACAAAAAAAGAATATATACCTTACACAAACTCAAGGCTCACTCAAATACTATCTGATTCTTTGGGTAATGAGCATTGGCCTTTTTTTCTTTAACATATATAAAGTTAAAAGGTGAACTGTTTGGAATATTTGAATTATATTCATATATATTTTGTGGACATTTAGTCTGCATCTTCTGGTGTGACATTTTTTGTTGTTTGTTACTTTTGTTTTTTCCTTAATTAATTGCAATAAACTTTTATAAATATTGACATACTAACATGATTAATTGTCTTCTTTGAACCTTGATGTGATTCCTTATTGTTTTAGAGTGTATATTTTTTTTTCTAGAGGAAAATAGATTATTAACCACAAGTCAACAAGCAATTGAAAGCTTTGTAGTTCACAAAATTCAGGATGTTTAGATTACACTGCAAACCACTAAGATTATCAAACCAGCATATCCCACTCCTGTCCCAACTAAAAATATAATTTGGGTTTGCTTTTATACAGTCTAGATCATTTTTACCTTTCAATCCAAAAGAAGACAACAGAACATACTGTTGACAGGTTTCATAATGTTTATAAATAGAGAATGTGTGGTGATAGCCATTTATATGGGTCCTGATGGTCCTAGTCCTCTGTAACGAGCTTGATGTCAACTTTCTTCCCTAGGGCTTCCTTCAATGCTCGTTTCCATAATTTTCCATGATACCTATGCAGGTGCAACTTGGCCTCTGCTTTTCATGAACCTGACCCTAGGGATGGCCACATCACCTTGGACCTGCCGGATGTTCACACTACAATTATTTGGTTGATTGAGGCATAGGAATTTAAACCTAAGGGGGAAGATAAGTTGCCCCAACTTATCCTCTCGTACCCTTGTCTCCTTAATAGATCGTTTGATTTTACTTGTCCTTAACCCTCTTTTTCCATCAATGGCTTTTTTGGCCATCCAATCAGCCACTTTGTTTGCTGATCTTCTTGTGTGATTCAAATGTATACTCAGCTCTATAATTGCCTGTTTAATCCATCCAAGTTTGCCTCTTATAAACCGGGCTTTACACATGGCCTTATTATTGATGATCTTGTTTAGAATTTTGGTGTAATCTTCCATTGCAAATTATTGAAATCCCTGTGTAAGACAAGGTTTAATCCCTTTGGCCAAGGTTTCTTCCTTAGCCTGGTTACTTGATGCAATTCCAATAAATTCATGATATAGGAAGAGCATGCCCACATATGTTGTAACACCACTGAGACATCTATTCCAGGTCTTAACTCTAGTCTGAGATCATTTCCCTATCCAGGTTGAGTAGTGGGATATTTGTCACTAGATTTCTCTAATCCCTTAGATATTAGAAGTGTTGTAGCAGGTAGCACCTTGCTTACCTCGAATATTATCCAGCCTGGTCCACTCAGCAAGGGCTATTCTCACATCACTTCTTAGAGGATATTCTCAGGCTATGAGAGTTCAGGTAATAAAAGCAAAAAAGTAATATAAAGAAAAGAATTCGAAGGGGAAAACAGAGTAGTTCTGTAATAGAGAGCATGCTTTGATAACAGAGTTTTTGAGCCATGAAATATATAGCCATGGGAAGCTATAAAATAATGGATAATAATAAGAGTCCTGTTGTGAAGCAGTAGAGGCCAGAGTGAATAGGAAGACATCCTGAATTTATTTCCTAGTAGAAATAAAGCTGGTCATTAAATTCTCCAATAACCTAGTGAAACCTTTTTAGAGTCAAAATCTGCTCATAGACAGTAGATTCACTTTTCTATGCACACACTGAAGAGCACTAAGGGAAAGAAGAGGACCTCTAAGAAAATATTGAGTAGGGAAGGAAGCAAAGCTCCATTGTGTTTTGTGGGACAGGCATTGTGAGTGCCACTGCTGGTCTGATAATAAGATTGGAAAATACTCATCAACAGTAAGTGTCTTGGTGTACCTTTTTTTATTTTTATGGAAATTGGTAGCCTTAATTAAGATTTTTAACACTTGTATTATTTGAATTCAATATTCTTTTTTCCTAGTGTAATTCTGTAGTGCTGATAAATGCTTCCATTGTAATCTATTGCAAGAATGAACGAAGATAAAGAAATCTGGCATAAATTGCTTGAGAAGCCACTTAGCTTATAAAGATTGGTTTCTTAAATGATAGTATTGATAGATAATAAGGAAGATATCCCCTGCTTATTACATAATCCCCCGCATATTATGTAAAGAATTAGTAAAGACAAATTAAACAAGCAGGAACAAAGAGTAGTAAAAACATAAATAGGGCACTGATAAAAGAAGAATACTGAAACCAAACATAATTTGAAAGTTGTACTCATCAAGTTGTGGGATTGAGGAATATCTATTTATCATACAAGCTTTCCTCAAGCCATATGTACCTTACGTTCCTTGTCAGAGATGCTTGGGACTGGATGCAAGTTAAAGTGACCTTTGGTAGCTTTGTAAATGTTATTTATAAACCCCAGTTTGCTACTGAAAAGGATTTTGAGAGAAAGAAAGCAGTTATCTCCAGAAAATCCCCTTGGTATAAGTTCTGAAATTTCTTTAGAGGGCACAAACCTCACCCTGAGCCACATTTCATTATCAAGTTTGATGTATTGTTTTACCTTAATAATATTCATGAGTTTATTCCTGAAAATTGCGAGGAACCTTATTCTGTTCTCTGGAGTATGGGTTGTGCAGTCAAGTTCACCCTTGCAAATGAGATTGTTTGGGAGGTGGTAATAACCATTTGAATGGAGTTTTGCGTCTCTCAGGTGTCAGTCACCTGATTTTTATCTTGAGGCTGTCAGGTACATGCTTAGAATTTAGCACAGGGTTGCAAGTTCCTTGTGCTAACTTGGTGCCTTGCTAATACTGATGGCCTATAAAGCTAGGTCTGTGTGGGGGAAGCCATCTCCTAGTATGATGCCTCATTCCTTCCTGAATGAAACATTATTTTTCTCGTAGCACTTGAAAATCTATGTGATGTTGGGTGTTGATTCAAACCCTTACTCTACAGCAAGCCCTAAAGGGAAGCCACAATTTATAGATACTTTAATTACTAGATGTCACTCTCACTGGGTCTCAAAGGCTCAAACTCTGGTATGTTTGCTTGTTACCAGTTATCCAGGAACTATACCTTAGCCTTCCACGCCTTTTTATGAGGCTATGATTAATTCCTTTTATCTGCTAACCCTTATATCGGGCCACTACTTGATGCAGGACAGTCGTGGCTGAGCCCAAAAATTAAGGAACTTCACACACACATTGAGCAGGGATACAAAGTGCAGATTCAAATAAAAATGATATTCTCTTGATAACCAACCCCTTTCCTTCACACTATGCTCTTTGCATAATGTTTGAAGCTGAGAGAGTATATCTAGAATGATATTTTCCTGCTGTGATAGCTCCCTTATATGGCCAAAATGAACATTATGGCGCAGAAACCATATGAAATGAAATGACACAAAACTACAACCAAACAGATTTAAATTATATATAAGAAATTAAAGCATCAGATTAAGTAGGTCTAATATATGAATTAAAGTATGGCCATAATAAAAGGCTTATAGTCTAGGTAAAATTTAAATTTTATTTAAGAAAACAAATTGTAAATATAATTTGTTGAAAGTTGAATGTTTGAAAATACCTACAGCTGATTGAGCAGTATATCCTAGCAGCATTTTTTCCATCCATGAAGCCAAAGAAGATGAATCCATCAATAAGAAATTTTCTTGCAAGGTGTGTTTCAAGTTAATATAACTCGGATCACCTGTTAAAAGATTAAAAAACAACTATAGCACCTTCGTATGCACTGACTCATTATGGCATCCATCCAAAGCATCAATTAAAGGAAAAAAGTTACCATTGCCTCCAAGAAATTCTCGAAACTTGTTGGATTGGTTCAACATCAATGAGTCCTCAGTGTTCCCCAAATAAAACTTAAGAAAAATGACTTTACTAGGATCCGTTCTCAGGCATTCCACCATATCAGTTGCACTTGTAAGTAGATGCTCTTTAATAGATAAGTTAACCTCCTTGCTTGAGTTCATTTCTTTTACTAGGATTTCCATGTTCTTCAGCAAAAATAGATCACTATACATACATCTCTCTTCTATAGAGGGAATTAAATTATTGAACAGGATTCTACATTTATCATGTATACCCTCAAATAGCATGTGAAAATTTATGGTCATTATGACCTCAAGCAAACTATTGAAGGTGAAATGTAAGACAAAGGTATGCTCTTGAAATTTATGGAATGGCTTGGTAATTCATCTCAGACCAATATTTGAAAATTGTGTGAAGGATTTCATGATCTTTGGAGTCAATTTGTTGTGTTCATTTTTCTTTCAATTGTGTGACAAGTGGAGTATAACTTGGATGCAGGTTTATCATCCAAATATTGATTTGGAAGACAATGTTTGCCTCAATATTCTGCGGGAGGACTGGAAACCTGTTTTGAACATCAACACCATCACCTATGGTCTGAATCATCTTTTCACGGTAATTTAATAATATTTATATTTTGGACAACTTAATGACAAATGCTGACATAGTGGAGTCATTTGGGGGTGGTTTTTTTCATTGCTAATGTTCTTAATTTAGTTTTCTTGGGAGTTGCAACGATTGAAGAATAGAAACTTAGGTTAATGGATCCTTCCTCAATCCTTTTATACAGCTGGATATTTTTTTTTCCAAGAAAAATGTAATTCTTGTTCAAATTTTAATTAAAATTACATGCTTCGGCTGCCAAAAAGGATACAAAATTTGCATATTTTGTTCTACCTACCATAACAGGAGCATTCATCCCATCTAAACAGTGGTCTAAAAGCCAAATTGTACACATCGCCATCTCAGAGAAAGAGATCATACCCATTCTCAAACACCATATTCTTGCCAAGCAAGCATACAGAGTTTAAACATGTATAAAATCACAATAGGAAAATTAAGAAAGATCTGATCCAAACCAACTCATAGAGCTGACAAGGAAATGACAGAGACACCCGCAATAACTTCTTCATATTATATGGCCTACAGCCAATGCGGCCTGCCCTTGGGTCCGTATCAGGCTTCAGCATCCTGGTACAATTCTCTAAAGACCTGAGTAAAAGAGATGCTCAAAAGAGCCTGCTACCTCTAACAGTAAATCACCCATTGGCCTGAGATTTACATTGTGCAGATGACCTGCCCCTTATCCAGTTTTTAACCAATGATGAATCACCGAAATCTTGCAAACTTGAAAGATTCCAATCCTTTGCACATTTTAATAAGAGCTTTAAAGCTTGAAATTCTGCAAAGTTGTTAGAACCCTTTTGCATTTTCACTCAAAAAGGGTATTTTTGGCTAAGGAGAAGAGAATACACAAAGGAGGCTAGAAATCCATAAGCAGCATTGTAACATGATCTCTTAACAAAACAAACTTTGGAAGAACCAACAAATTTTTAACATCTGCACTGACACAAATACTATTCTTTAGATGAATAAACTCGGTAGCTTCATTAGCTTAGGCATGCATATGGTTACAATTTAAAGTTTAAAACTGATGCCAAAAATATCTCAATCCTTGATATTTTTGGACTCCAAATCATTGCCTCACAACTTGTTGGACTCCAAATCCTTTAAGATTCATTAATTAAACTCCTCTGTTTTGCATTCTCCCATCATGTATCTTGGGAAATAAATGCTAATGTTCACTGTTTATATATTGGAGTTCAAATTTGAATCATAAGGATGAATGTGATTAACCATTGCCATATTTCCCTCATCCTACCTCAAACATCCCCTTTACCTCCTCAACCAGCCTCTATAGGGCTCGGTCTTGCCTTTTTACAGTCCCTTGTGGACTGTGGATTGCCTTTAGGGATGCTTCCGGTGTCCCCTTTAGCAGCCTATTTAAAACCAAAACAGGCTCACTCCCAAGCCTGTAAGTGCATTGAACAGCGTGCAAACAGACTCCATTTTGCATACATAAATTGTTCTAATTCTTTTGGATGGACAACTTTATAATTAGATAATAATTGCCTTAAATAACTATGTTTCATTTGGGTACTGTATACTACTGAGACACATTGAATGGTAGTTCCTTTTGTCACTACTTACTATTGTACTGTGGGATGTCATACTGTTTATTGGAGAATGATTGGTTAATGGGATGCACCCAGCAAATCGGGACTCGAAGGTTAATGAAATGGGACGCACTAAGCAAATAGGGACTTGAAGGTTTTTTATATGCAAAAAAATAGCTGTCTCAGGTTGTCTAAGAGTATTAAAAAAAACTGTAACTACCATACTCCATGGCCAATTTGTGCTGCTTGAGATATTAAAAACTAGATACCCATACGTGAATAATTACAATATTATACATTTACTGTTACATACATCGTTTCCTCCCCACTTGTGAAGAAATTGTCCATAATATATAGAAAGTGTTGTTCAAATATAGCCTGGGATATCCCTTTGGCTCAAGATGGCAGGTTCCCTATTGACCTATTAAATATGATGTAGTTTTCCTATTCTGTGTTGAATCTGTTGATTTAGGTTGGAGGTTGAACAATATATTCTCTGAGTATGGAGCTTGGATCTCTAGGATTGCATTATGTGGGTGTAACATTTGTAGTATGTACCTCCTCCAACTGTGAGGATTTAGACAGGTTGATGGACCATACACAACTTGGAGAATTGTGTATGGTCCATATTGAATGGTTTTGGGCTTGTGGTGGTGATGTTTATTGGACCATCTCTTGTAAGGATGAAGCTAGACTTATCGTTCACCTAAACATTGTGTGGAATTTGATGCCTAAACTGTGCCTCATTATGACTAGAATCCAAACATTTTAGAATCTACCCCTATTATAAATATACCCAATTTGCAATTTTTTATTTTTTTTTTAAATTTACTTCCGTCGCTTAAGCGACGGTTCTCCATGTCGCTTTTCTGACGCGTAGTCTTTATATCCATCGCTTAAGAGACGGACCTTCATGTCACTTCTCCGATGACTACAGTTTATATCCATCGGTTCACCGATGGCATGAACGCTAATTTTTTTCTTTTAAATATGATTAATCATCGCTTATCCGAAGCATACTCTTTATATCCGTCATGGCCCTTCATGTCTCTTATCTGAAGATTACAGCTTATATCCGTCACTTCACCGACGGCATTTAAGGTTATTTTTTAAAAAAATTGACTAACCGTTGCTTATCCGACGGCCCTTCTGTCGCTTAACCGACGGCATGAAGGCTATTTTCTTAAAAAAATTTCACTACCATCGAAGAAAGGATGTTGCTTAACCGACGTTTTACATTTAACCGACGGTAAGCTGAGGTGTCCCTTAACCGACGGTTTCGAAAGATGTAGGATAACCGACGACAAGTTTCTGATGCTTAAAAAAATCATAGTGTCGTACATGTGACAGGGAAGTGTCGAAAATCTGACAATCCTGCCGTCAGATTTTTGGTCGAAATGTAGTAGTGTGTGTTCTTCCCAATCTTTCCTTTTGCTTGTGAGCTTGTTATCGAGAGATGGAGGATTGAGGTGGTTGAGGCCCAAGTGGGGGATTCAGTTTCTCCAGTTCGTAGACATGCCATCATAGGTTGTATCTTGTAATCTCTGATTTATATTAATAGAAATATATTTTCTTGTCCAATAATGTGTGTTTGAATGAATATTTTATCCATGGGATTATGTCAAATGCTTGTACATTATTGATTATATATGCTAGAATAGATCTAACACCATGATATATAAAATGCTTGTATTGTTTACTTGTTGTTGAGGAAGTAATTTATCAATTCAAGCTGAATATTGGAAAGCTCAATGGGGATCTACTTCAACCATCCGTAATAAGATACGAAGTCTGATCCTTTAGCATTAGACATTTAATTTCTATTGCATATTGGAAAGGATTGATTTCTGGAGTCAAGCTGTTTGTTGTGGTACCCCAAGCCATAGGAATTTCTCTCCGTAACAATCAGTGGTCATGTCAAGGATACCCACAGTCAAGTGCTGTAGGTTCTCCTTAATATCTCCAAGCTCTTCCTCAGCTTTGGAGTGGTGTGCCATCATATCCCTGGTACCTACTCTCCTAGCAATAGGTGACATCCCAACTGGGCGGACAGACCCAATGTCTGCATGAGAAACATTTTTAGATCAGTACTACAGAAAACATAAAAAATGAAATAAAAATAAAATTTCAAAAAACATAAGTGGATAATGTCTTCTTACCTCGGTCATCCCACATTTCCCCCTCAGGTAATAATAGCTCCGGGTCATTTCGGAAATCTACCCCCTTGTAGGCATAGTCTTCCACCATAAGTAGTTGGTTTCTCAATTAGCGAAAGAACCCAGGTCCGTAAGTGACTTTAGGTCCTCCACCTCTAAGACAAGGCATAGTTATCACTAGTGCAAGCATCCTTGGATCCTCAAGTTCTAGTTTGGTAATAGTCACCTGGGGCCTCATCTGAGGTACCTGCTGTAAGATGAAAGAAACCACCACTGCCTCATAACCAAAATGCTTCAGTGTCCCTCTTTTGCACTTGTTTAGTTGACTCTTTAGACACGCCAGCATGCCTTCACACTAGTTGAAGACAGTGGGGTCCATGCACTACAAAGCATATAGCATGGGAGATATGATGGAAAGGTGGGAAGCCCTAGTACCTACCACCTTGCCAATGGTATATACTACTGGCCTCAAGGGGAGATCCACTAGAGACTTGATATTTAGGTTAACTAATTGGGACTCTATACCCAACGAGGAATGATGATCGATGATGTCATCCAAGGAGCCTTCTCCCCCTCATGCTCCAGATAGAACCACAGGGCTTCCCCTCATAGATAATCTGGTCAGGAAATAAATATCCTCGATCTCTATAGGCAGGATGTGGACTCGTACCACAAAATGATCTTGGTCAAGATCCCATATTTTTATGATGTACTCCAACAACCAGACATGTGCTTTCATTCCTGGGATCTGGAAATACTTAAGAAGCCCACAGTTCCATAAATCCTCAATGATGGCTGGGTCATTCACCGCTTGGGTGTCTGGAACTTCATGCTCCCTTTCTTTCCAAATTACCATGATGAACCTGTGACATGTAAAATTCATGATTAGTAATTATATCATGGAAAAATAAAGAAAGATAAATTATGTTATAAATTAAAAATCAAGATGATAAACATGAAAAATTGTCTTTTGATGGATTAGGGTTTTTTTTTTCTTTTTCTTTCTCCCACGGCACTGCTAGCTTTTGTGCACAGAGCACCCTGGTTCTGGTTGATGTAATTGTAACTTTGAAATGTATTCACTTGTATTTATTATGTATTGTACCCCAATGTTTATTATGGGATAATGTATTTGAGTCACGTCATGCCCTAATGTTCCTATCGGGAGGTTCTATAATGTAAACAAGTCATGTCAAGTCATTCTGGGTAGCCCTCCTATTGGTCAAGGGTTAAAGTCCCTGTAGTTCTGTGGAAATAGGGTTATTAGAATCTCCTAGAGAATTCAGCCCTAGTAGGTTATTGTCAAGTCGATAATTAGTATAAATAGAGAGTGAGTCTCTCTATTTATCACATACTAACTCACACTCAGTTGTAGCGCATAACTGAGGAAGAAGAAGCTGTCGGGGCTAGAAAGAAAGAGGCTATTGCTGTCGGGAGATGATCTTAATATTTTGGGGTTTTACTTTTGGTGTTGATTCTATCTCAGAGGAAGTTGCAGGGTTTTCTCCATTTATGGTTTCCCCTAGGAAAAACACTGTGTTCATTGTCTCTTGTGTTTGATTGTTGTGCTTGTTATTCTCTCAGTTAAAGATCCTAATATAATGCTAGCTTAATGTTAAAAATATAACATGGTATCAGAGCTAACCTGAGAAGAAGACATTGTGTAGCTCTGGGACCTAGGGCTTCCTATGTTTGGAATCTCTCGCCACATATTTTCAGCAAAATAAGATTGGACTAACTCTCCTCCCTATGTCACATCTTTATGTCAAAGGAGAATTCAATTCTGAGCTTTTTTAGTTTTGGACCTGACATTGCTGCCGGAAGTTAGGGATTTCCATAGAAGTGGAATTTTTCAATGAGCCCAGGCATGGATTGATATCCTCCTCAAAATCAAAGTTTATATATCAAGATCAAAGGATTTGGTTGGACATAACTCTGGAAAATACAAACCCTAATTTGCTCCTGAATTAGCACTATAGAAATTCAGCTCCAAATCTAGATTCGACATCTTGAATTGGTAAGATATAAATATTTTGTATTTCCATTTGAGGTTCTTAGTTAAGATGTCTCATCATACCAATATTGATGAAAAGATTGAAGGAGATGATAACTTCTAAGCCTGGAAGTATAGGATCTCCTTGGTCCTGGAAATAAATGAGTTGGACTCCTATATCAATGAGGAGGTTCCAGTTCCAGAGGGAGATGAGGATAAGACCTTACACAAGAAGAAGTTGTTTATGGCTAAGAGGATTACTGCTAATTCAATCAAGGATCACCTCATACCACAGGTGTCCTCCCTAAAGACACCTAAAGCTATGTTTGATTCCCTAACCAAATTGTTTGATGGAAAGAACATAAATAAGAAGATGACTCTGAGAAATGAATTGAAGAATGTAAAGATCCAGAATGTAGAGACCATCTAGTCTTACTTTACAAGGGTCTCTCAGATCAAGGAACAGATGGAAGCAGTAGCTGAAGAAGTGGATAATGTAAAGATCGTAATGACCACCTTGAATGGTCTCCCTAGATCATGGGACTCCTTTATTCAAGGAATATGTGCTAGAAAGAAGTTAGTCAAGTTCAACAGACTATGGGAAGAATGCTCTCAAGAAGAAGCTCGAATAGTAGCTAGAGAAGAAAAGATTGGAAGTGAAGATCAAGCTCTCACGATAAACTCCAAGAAAACTATAATAAGTTCTCATGACCCTAGAGGTAAGCACTTTCACAAAGATAACACTAGAAAATATTTGTCTAGAATCAGATGTTATACATGTGATGAGAAAGGACACTATGCTAGAGAATGTCGTAAAATAAAAATGTCTCTCACAAGAATAAGGGAAAGAAGAGAAGACATCATGCTCATGCTATAGATGATGATGAACCTTCCACAAAGAGAACCAGACATTAAAGTGAAGACTCTTCAAGTGATGAAGAATATGTTTTGATTTCCGCTCTCATGGGAAACATTACACATGGAAGCAATGATTGGCTTATAGACAGTGGGGCTTCCAAACATATGAACGGATTCAAAGAATCCTTTGTGAAACTATTAGAACTTGAAACATGACACAAGGTGAAACTTGGAGATGACTACCAATATCCTATAGAAGGTAGAGGGGAATCCTCCTATAAGCTAGACTCTAGAAAGTCTATGAAAATAAAGGAATTATTGTTTGTACTGGGACTATAGAAGAACCTCCTCTCCATATCTACATTAGATGCAAAATGCATGAGGGTTGCATTTATATATGGCCAAGTTATCATGTGGCCAAAGGGAAAGACTATTAATGATGCAATAGTGATTGGGGAACAAGAGGGAGGTCTATACAAATTGAAGGGCTATCCAGAACAAGCCTTGGTCCATGAAACAGTAGAGGCAAATGAACTTTGGCATATAAGGCTTACACATGTGCATTACAGAGCACTACCACTTGCAAGAAAAGCTACTGAAGGTCTTCTATAAATTCAAGCAAAACATGATGGAGTCTGCAAACATTTTGCGAAAGGAAAGAACACAAAGAAGACATTTCCAAGTAGCGTAAGCAAGGAAAAAGGAATCTTGGAAATCATACACTCCGATATATGCAGTCCAATGTCATAAAGTTCACTAAGCGGGTATGTATACTATGTTTCTTTCATTGATGAATTGTCTAGGAAGACATTAGCTTACTTCATGAAGAACAAAGATGAAGCTTTTAGAAAGTTCAAGGAATTCAAAACCTTGATCAAGAACCACACTGAAAAGAGGATCAAGACCATTCGATCAGATAATGGTGGATAATTCACATCAAATGAATTTAAAGAGTTATATAAAGACTCAGGGATTAGGAGGGATTTATCCACTCCATATAATCCACAATAGAATGGGGTTGCATAAAGGAAGAATATAATGATCATGGAAGCTACAAGAGCAATGCTTCATGATCAAGATCTTCCCATGCATATATGGGAAGAAGCTGCCTGAACAATGGTGTATGTACAGAACCGTACTCCACACAGAGTACTCGAGAAAAAGACACTTGAAGAAGTATTTTCCGGTAAGAAACCAAAATTTAGCTATTTCAGAATATTTGGATGTCCAGTGTACATACACATTCCAAAAGAAAAGAGGACAAAATTAGATCCTTCAGGAAAGAAGGGTATATTTGTGGGATACTCTGAAAGCTCGAAGGCTTACAGAATATACTTCCCAGGATTCAAGAAGATCGACATTAGCAGGGATGTAACATTTGATGAAGACTCAGCTTAGAACATATCCAGAAAGAGACCTGCTGAAGAACCTGAAGAATCATAAGCACCCAGAATTCATGATACAACCATGAATGGAGAAACTCAGGAAGAAGATCAAGAATTTGACGAACCTCAAGAACCTGTAGATCCACCACCATAGAAGAATCGTCATAAGAGGAAACCTTCTTGGTTATGAGAAGCCATCCAAGGTGTTGAAAGATATGGGGTTCCAGAAGAGTATCACAGAGAAAGAAAGAGGACCAGGTCCTACTTTGGGTATGTAGCATTACTATGTGATTTCATCGATAAAGAACCTTCCAACTATGAAGAAGTGGCAGAAAGGAAATAATTGAAGGACGCTATGATCAAAGAATATCAATTGATCATGAATAATGATGTTTGGGATGTTGTCCCAAGACTAGAAGGGAAGTTGGTTGTAACTTCCAAATGGATCTACAATATCAAGCATGCTGCAAACGACAACATAGAAAAATATAAAGCAAGATTTGTTTCTTGTGGCTTCTCCCAAAAAGAAGGAATAGATTATGAAGAAACTTTTAAACCTATAGCCAGATACACTTCCATCAGATCAGTACTTGCTCTGGCTACAGTGATGAAGTGGAAGATACACCAGATGGATGTTCAGACTGCTTTCTTGAATGGTGTAGTGGAAGAGGAAGTCTATGTGGAGCAGCCTCTCAGTTTTGAGACACATGATAGGGAGACTCATGTGTGTAGTTTAAATAAATCCCTGCACAATTTGAAACAGGCACCCAGGACATGGTACGACAGAATTTATAGCTTTCTATCTAGTTTGGGATTTACCAAGAGTAAAGTAGATTCCAACCTTTAATACAAGGTTGAAGATGGCAACCTAGTGATTCTCCTACTATATGTAGATGATCTATTTGTAACAGGTATGGATGGGTTGATTGCTGATATGAATAGGAATCTTTTTATCGAGTTTGAAATGAAGGACATGGGTATGCTGCATTATTTCCTAGTCATGGAGGTGTGGCAGAATGCAGATGGAATTTCCTTAGGACAAGGGAAATATACGGTAGAGTTCCTGAAAAGATTCAGGATGATGGGCTGCAAGGCCATGACCACACCTATGGAATCAAACCTAAAGCTATTGAGTGATGCTTCTTTAGAAGTGGTTGATGATATGATGTATCATCAAATGATTGGGTCCTTGATGTACCTGACAAACACGAGACCAGATATTTGCTTTTCCATGAACACCTTGAGCCAGTTCCTGGTAGAACCAAGACATATTCACTTGATTGCTGCAAAGCATATTCTGAGGTACCTAAGGGCTACAGTTAATTATGGGCTCAAGTATGAGTTGAGTCAGAGGATTAACTTGGAGGGTTATGTTGATTCAGATTGGGCAAGTAGTTCCATTGATAAGAAGATCACTTCAGGGTGTTGCTTCAGTATGGGATCAGGTGTGATCTCATGGTTTAGTAGGAAGTAGTCCTGTGTGGCACTAAGTATAGCTGAAGCAGAGTATGTCACAGCTTGTTCAACTAGTTGTGAGGTAGTATGGCTAAGGAAGCTACTGTTTGATTTATTTGATCTCCAGTTGGATGCTAATTGTATATATTGTGACAACCAGAGTTGTGTGAAGTTGTCGGAGAACCCGGTGTTCCATGATAAGTCGATGCATATCAAGATCAAGTATCACTATATCAGGGATATGGTGTAGAGGGGAGAAGTGAAACTCCAGTATGTTGCAATGGAAGAATAGATAGCTGATGTGTTGACAAAGCCATTGGCCACAGTGAAGTTTGAATAATTCAGGGAGAAGCTTGGTGTTCTCCAGATTGAGGTTCCCTCTAAAGGGAAGTGATGATTTTATGAGCCATTCTAACATGATGAGAGGATTGGTTCCTTCCATGATAAGATGTAAGGGCTGAGCCATGTTGTCATGGTGAGAGGATTGGTTCCTTCCATGTTAAATGTGATTGCTAAGCCATTCTGAGATGACTGTAGGATTGGTTCCTACATGATCAAATATAAGGGCTATTGCCATTCTTTGAATGGAGGTACCTGGTCAGTTACCAGGAAAACTCAGTGTGGGACTGAGGGCCATTATTATATGACTATGAGATGTGTTCTCACATTATTAGATATGAGTGCATGGCCATTTTGATATGGTTAAGGGATGTGTTCCCACTTGATCAGATATAAGGGCTGTTTCCATTCTCTAGGAGAATGGAGGCACCTGGTCAGTTACCAGGAATCCTCTGTCTAGGACTGAGAGCCATTCTGATGTGACTATGGGATTGGTTACCACATGATTAGATGTAAGTGCGGAGCCTTTCCATAGATGATAGTAAGCGTGTCCTATCATGCTGGTGGAAGTGAGTGCTGTGCCTTTTGACAGATGGTAGTAGGTGTGTCCTACCATGCTGGTGATTGTAAGTGTTGTGCCTTTCCATAGATGGTAGTAGGTGTGTGCTACCATGCTTATGGATGTGAGTGTCGTGCCTTTCCACAGATGGTAGTAAGTGTGTCCTACCATGCTGGTGGATGTAAGTGCTAAGCCTTTCCATAGATGATAATAGGTGTGTCGTATCATGCTGGTGGATGTGAGTGCTATGCCTTTTCACAGATGATAGTAGGTGTGTCGAATCATGCTGGTGAATGTAAGTGCTGGGCCTTTCTGACAGGGTTGTGGGATGTGCTCATGCATGGTGAGCTATGAGTGCTGGGTGTGCCTTTCTGACATGGTGTTGGATGTGCTCCTCTCATGGTCAGATGTAAGTGCTGGGTGGGCCATTCTGAATTAGGGTCAGATATAAGTGTTGAAGAATACCTACATGGAGGCTAGGCCTACAACCAACATGAAAAAGGGTTGGATCTGTAGAACTTCTTGTGACGAGAAGAATCATGAGATAGCACCCGTGATGATCCAGTGATGATGATCCAGTAGTGATGATCTAGATCGAGTGATGATCCAGATCTAGTGATGATGTTCCAGTGATGATCTAGATCGAGTGATGATCCAGATCTAGTGATGATCCAGATCCGATGATGAATATGACTTGAAGATGAAGATAACCTCAAGATGAAAATGACTTGAAGATGAATATGACTTGAAGATGAAAAGAACTCGATGATGACCCAGATGATACAGAGAAGAAGACCCATGCTAATAAATTGTGTCGAGAGAATACCTTCCTAGTTAAGAGGGAGTGTTGATGTAATTGTAACTTCAGAATGTATTCCCTTGTATTTCTTATCTATTGTACCCTGATGTTTATTCTGGGATGTGTCTCTAAAGTACTTGAGTCATGTCATGTCCCAATGTTCCTATCGGGAGGTTCTATAATGTAAACAAGTCATATCAAGTCATTGTGGGTAACCATCCTATTGGTCAAGTGTTCAAGTCCCTGCAGTTCCAGGGCACTAGGGTTATTAGACTCTCCTAGAGAAGTCGGCCCTAGTAGGCTATTGTCAAGTTGGGAATTAGTATAAATAGAGAGCGAGTCTCTCTATTTATCACTTACTCACTCACACTCAGTTGTAGCGCATAGTTGAGGAAGAAGAAGATGTTGGGGATAGAAAGAAAGAGGTTACTACTGACGGGATATCATCTTACTATTTTGGGGTTTTACTTTTCATGCTGATTCTATCTCAGAGGAAGTTGTGGGGTTTTCTCCATTTATGGTTTCCTTGAGGAAAAACACGGTGTTCATTGTCTCTTTTGTTTGATTGTTGTGCTTGTTATTCTCTCAGTTAAAGATCCTAATATAATGCTAGATTAATGTTAAAAATCTAATAGTTCTCTTGCCTTTGGCATGCAAAGTGTCAGGCGCCTATCTGCTATGGATAGAGCATCATCAATGCTCTTGTCCCAGCATGACAGAGCACCATCGGGGATGCATAACGATGGCCAAAAACCCTAAAAAAGAAAAAAAATTGCCCTCTGGTGTGGCTTAGAATCTTTATGGGGATGGAAAATACCCTATCCTATCTTTTCAAAAGAATATCTACCTCTATCTTTCTCTTTTAAACCATTTAAAAACATTTTAGGGACTTGAAATAAAATGATGCAAAAGAAGAAAATGCAATTTATAGAACATGAAAAGAGGAAAGGACCAAATTCTTACCTCTTCTATGGATAATGAAGCAACAATGAAGTGGAATTCCCTTGCCAAACCGTTGGAGGAACTCTTGCTATCTAAGATAGCTTCGAAAACTCACCAAATGGTAAAAAACAAGTGGTGAAAATAACTTACCTACCCTTATTATTTATAGAAAGTTTGGAGTTTTCAAAAATATATTGTAATTTATTTTATTTTGAAATCTAAATCATTTTGGTAAAAGTGGGTTTTTATTTTTTACTTTCTATAGTTTTTAAAAATGACTTTTGATAGTGTTTTTTGATTTTTTTCAGGTGGACATTGGGTCATGGTTACGTTTCAAGCTCTTTTTGTCTTTTTCGAGCTTAGAGAAAATCTAAAAAAGTACTAAGCATTATTTACACTTTTTACATGCTCATTAAAATTCTAGTAGAAAGGTGTCGAGTATACTTTTTCACTTTTTCAAACTCGTAAAAAATGGATTATGAAAAAGGAACCTGGCTTGGGAGTTATATTTAAGCTCTTTTCAGTCTCCTCAAAACACAAAAATATTGTTAACCGAACTTGTTGCATTCACGCTTGTAAAAGAATTAGAATGGTCAACTAGACGGGGGTAGGTTATCTCTTTTTTAGACTGACTGGCCTTATTTATGAAAAAGAACCTTTTGGAGTCTTCTTAGTCATTTCATATTCTTTAAACATGAAGCGACAAATGAGTTTGCTTTCATCGGAATCACAAAGATGTTGGAGACATTTACCACCATACACACTCTTTTTGGTCAAATTGGCATAGTTAAACCACTATCCTAAGTATTATTGACCTTAATTGAGATCAGTGGAGCATTAAATGTCATCATCCAGTCTCACCCGCGCCTACCTTCAGTCAAGGAGGCTAACTTATCCTTCTCTTACATTTGGGGAGTTTAATTGGAGCACTTCGGGGTTGATCTGAGTGATATTAATGCACCTAATTGCTAACTGGTGGTTACTGTTATAGCTTATTTTACCACTCCAAGTGAATCACACTTTGTATGTCCTTCCCTTGTCCCTCTATAGACTCCTTAGACCCCTTGGACCATTTTTTGTCCTTTGATGTTTCCTTCACCATGCCTAAAAACATGTGTAAATTGATATACGCGACTTTTAAACCCCTAATCATGTGTATACAAGGGTTTGACCCCTAAAAATGCGTACATTGGGATGTGTGCATAATCCAAATACTTTTGGAGTTTTCCTTGACATGGATCCGACTCACTTGACTCCTGGCCTTCCCTATGCCTTGAGATCGCTCAGATTCGACCTTTCATTACCTCTTTGAAAATCTATATAAGGAACTCTATGGTACATTGAAGGCATATGAGAGAATTGAGAGAAAAGAAACTATAGTCCATTGTTGTCAAAACTTATGCTTGATTTTGCATCCCTTTTTTCCCTTGGAGCACTTTTGTGTTCTTCCGAAGCTTTCCCTTTGCTTGTGAGCTTGCTATCAATAGATGGAGGATTGAGGTGGTGGAGGCCCAAGTGGGGGATTCAGTTTCTCTAATTCACAGACATGCTGACAGAGGTTGTATCTATTGTAATCTTTGATTTTATATTAATAGAAATATCTTTTCCTATCCAATAATGTGTGTTTGAATGAATATTTTATCCATGGGATGTTTTCAAATGTTTCCAATATTGTTGATTATATATGCTAGAATAGATCTAACACCAATATATATAGTATGCTTGTATTGTTTACTTGTTGTTGAGGAAGTAATATATCAATTCAAGATGAAGTTGGAAAGCTCAATGGGGATCTACTTCAACCGTCTGGAATAAGGTACGAGGTCCGATCCTTTAGTGTTAGATATTTAATTTCTATTGCATATTGGAAATGATTGATTTCTAGAGTCAAGTTGTCTGTTGTGGTACCCCAAGCCATGGGAATTTCTCTTCATAATAGTTACAATCAGTTAAACCAGTCAGTTAATGGGCCTCCTCTCATTAAATATATTATTTAATGATTATTTAATGAATTGGAGTCAACAGGGGCGCCTCCACCAACTTCTGATGTGTAGTTTAACTTTAGTTAACCCAATCGAGGTTCATTAGAGTCAGTGTAGCACTACCTCTTGATGGTTAGTGAGCTGTGACATGTGTCTGATCTCTTTCAATTGAGACTCAATCATTTATTGCACTCCGACTTCAGTTAGGGTTAGTTGAGTCAATTAGGGTTTTGGTCAGTGGTTAACTGAGTGTGAACCATGGCTTACAGTCAGTTAAGCTAGACTCACTCATTCAATTCAAATGACCTCCTAAGGAATTCGAATTGTCTCTTCATTCATGCTTGTATCATGTCATTGTAATTGTAATCATTCATTATTTATGTGATTATTGAGTGGCTACTATTCCTATAGACCGATTACACCATTTCATGATTTTTTGTTGATTAATCTTTAATGAGATTGATTCTTTGTTCCTAGATCAATAGACAAGATTAATATGGTATCAGATCTCACGGCAGGATGAAGCTCTATCTCTCAAAAACAAGCTTTTTGACAGATTTCTGCATGAAAATTGATCAATAGCTCAAAAATATAGCACTGCACTGGAAGCCAAGGCTTACCACTTAATACCCCAAGTAAAGAACTTGTTGATCAAGCTTGCTTGATAGACTATGTTGGGTGTTATGAAATCCTAAAATGTGCAGGCTATATAACCTTACGGTGCCCCTTTTGTTGTGATTTGTAGGTTTTAATAGGTACAACTTCGAATGGACTCATCGGTCCCTCTTCTCACCCCATTCACAAGCTATTCAGAATGGAAGTTGAAGATGGTTGCATCTTTGAAGAGACGAGGTCTCTATGAGGTGTCTATTAGACTTGGAAAAGAGTCTTATGAGAATGATAATGATTGGCTAAATGACGGTGATATATCTTTTGGAGCAATATGGCTGGCCCTTTCTCCTAGCTTGCGCTACCTTATTGGTTCTGCTGAATACCCAAAGGATCTCTGGAAAAAATTGGACAGAACCTTTGGCAAGCACAATGACGATCATAATAGCACTTTGGATATCACATCCAGCACCACAATATTTATTTACTCAAAATTCTCAGCCTCTACTCTCTCCAATGAATTTTTTCAAGATGAAGATGAAGCATAATCTTCTACACATTCAATTCGAATTGAAGAAAGTCTCCATGTAGTGACTCCTTCTCCTGATGCTTCGAAAGTTCATGAGATATATGATATCTCATCTGCTCATATTGATGAAACAAAAGAATGCATTCAAATCTCTGATATTGAAGAAAAATACTGATGCAATTCCATGCAAACATTCACCAGTGATTTTCCTTTGAATTCTGTGCAAAATTTACCAGTAATTGCTTCCGAAAGTGAAGAGAAATTTGATTTTTCTCCCTCTAATGTTGCTTCTAGTGTGAAAATATGTAAACACTTGGATATTTTGGAATAAATATCATATTATAAGAGTGACACATTTTCTCCCCATGATCTAGATCTTCCAGCAAAATCCTGCAGGATTGCATGCACCAAAATTCAGAATTTTGAAGAAAAAGACAACTATGCATCCACCGTCTCGGTTGACCATAATTTTGGATCTGATATGAACCTTATTGGATCTGATATGATATTATTTAGATATGATATGATATTTCTTGTTTCAAAATCTCAGGTTCATAAACCTTCAGTACTACTTGTAGCTATTCTCATCAACGGTGTGAAGAACAAGTACCGTAAGTCTCCTACAAAACTACTGCTGGGGATTTCATTTCATTTCATAGTTTTGGATCTGTTGTGAAATTATTTAGATCTGATTTACATTCTGATATGATATTATTTTGTTCATATTTTAAAATCCAAGATATTTTAGCCATGCTTGTAGCTTCTCTCACCAATTCGAGTGTGAAAAATCAAGTACCGCACTTTCTCTTCAAAACCGCTGATGGGGATTTGGTGTTAGTTTCCTCATATGAGGTTGATGATATTTTATTATGTGATTCATTATATATTTCATAAGCTATATCAGATTATGGATCTCAATCATTCACTCTCCACAGTCCCAGGGCTTCTCTACCTTTGTTCACATGCTCATCTCCTCACAGAACTAGTAAAGAGGAAGACTTTTTGCATCCGCTTGGACACTTTATCCTAAGACTTGGGGATGATTTTACCACTCATGGTTTTCTGTTCAAGGATGCAACATATCAGTTTCTTGAGTGTTCCACACATGGTTCAAATCCTCAAGAACCTTTTCTCTCTCTTCAGAAGATTTCAGCTACTCTACATGGGTCCATTTTTCACCGTCCAACTGTTTATATTTCTGATTCAGTTGAGTGCATTGTTCTTCTTCCAAAGTGGAAGATTCCTCCAGACATATTCATTTATTTTGGATTCATAGGTTCACATGCACAGTCTCAGGATACTACTGCATAGAATAACCAATTCTTGATTTACTGCTTAGTTTGAGGGGTGTATTTTTCCCATGAGGTTTTCCCTGTTTCCTTGGTTATATTAAGCAGTTACTTTATTGTACAGGGTGACCTATGGCCTTTTTTGTTAGGGCCCTATCATTTTTATGCATTTGTTTTTTCTAACTCCTCCTGAGTAGAGCTTAAGGGGGGGTGTTGGAGACATTTACCACCATACACACTCTTTTTGGTCAAATTGGCCTAGTTAAACCACTATTCTAAGTATTATTGACATTAATTGACATCAGTGGAGAACTAAATGTCATCATCCAGTCTCACCCATGCCTACCTTCAATAAAGGAGGATAACTTATCCTTCTCCTACATTCAGGGAGGCTAACTAAAGCACTATGGGGGTGATCTGAGTGATATTAATGCACCTAATTGCTAACTGGTGGTTACAATCAGTTAAACCAGTTAGTTAAGGTGCCTCCTCTCATTAAATATATTATTTAATGATTATTTAATGAACTGGAGTCAAGAGGGGCACCTCCACCAACTTTTGATGTGTAGTTCAACTTTAGTTAACCTCATCAGGGTTCATTGGAGTCAGTGTAGTGCTACCTCTTGATGGTTGGTGAGCTGTGACATGTGTCTGATCTCTTTTAATTGAGACTCAGTCATTTATTGCACTCCAACTTCAGTTAGGGTTAGTTGAGTCAATTAGGGTTTTGGTCAGTGGTTAACTAAGTGTGAACCATGGCTTACAGTCAGTTAAGCTAGACTCACTCATTCAATTCAAATTTTCTCTTCATTCATGCCTGTAGCATGTCATTGTAATTGTAATCATTCACTATTTATGTGATTATTGAGCGGCTACTATTCCTATAGACCGATTACACCATTTCATGAATTTTTGTTGATTAATATTTGATGAGATTGATTCTTTGTTCTTAGATCAATAGATAAGATTAATAAAAATTACATGATGGAAGACCCTATTTGGGAATGAACCCCTCCTTTCTCAGGTTCGTGAAAAATATGAGAGTGAACTCATCACTTGATGAGCTTCAAAAAGTGTTTGTTACCCTCTTTGGACTCGTAAAAATGAAAAGAGGAACTCACCTTTCGATGTGGGGAAATTAAAGGAAAGGGAAATGGTTTTCATTTTTTTATATGGTAGTACTCTACAGTCCACCTTTGAACATGGCACCTGTCTACATTTGCATATTTGAACAGTTGGGTTTTCATCTTGTCTCCAAATCAATCCATTTTGTGAGTCACCTGACTCCTTTGAGTCAATTCAAAGAATGCTTTGTCAAATTCCTTGCATTACACCTGGTTCTATTCTCGTTTAAGTCAAAGCTACCAAGTCATATGTCGTGCCATCAAATTTTTCAAAGGGTGTCTCTCCTAGAATCATAAATCATCAGTAAATTCACTTGTCCTCAAGAATCAATCATTGTCTAAGTCAATTCATTACTTCAAATAAACTTATGTTCCTAGTTTCATGCCCACTGATGTGGGAATAATCATGGCCATCATGTGACAAGTCTATTCCTATCGACTTGAAATCATTATCCAAGAATTAGGCCTAAAAACCTAAACATTACCTTGGGCCTTCATGCCTCAATGGAAGGTTACCTCGATTTCAACATGAGTTTTCATCATTGACTCTTGATTGAAAGATATCATCGAGTGTTCGACTTCAATTTCTTTATTCACATGTGATAGTATGTACTGAGATACCTTGGGGGTCATTGACATCAATGATGATTACCCTCGCACTTGTTAACAGTTTACATTATTGACTGGTAATCAAGTGTTCTCTACCATGTTCGACATCAAGACATTGTAATCACATGGTTAGATTCGTATCATTTGGAGATCAGAATGAAGACCTTGAGTGGTTAGGATAACACCATTATTTCCTATGCTTAGGTTGCATTTGGAGGTCATTCACAGTCATGACACAGATCCACATTGTATGTTTGGTGGTTGTGTTCTATATCTAACATTGAGAGGCAAAGATCTACTTTGTATATCTCGTAGCTATGTCCTACTTCTTGTAGCAGTTATTCATGGATCTACAGTGTATCATTAGTAGCCATGACATGCTTATCATCATAAATCTCCAGTGTATTGGTCTGCAGCTATGATTGGGTTGGATAAAGTCAGTTACTGGTCCTATATGAGTCTATCTCTCTTTTCCTTTGTATTAGACGAAAAACTTTGAAAACTATTTCACCTATCACATTCTTCTAGCTTCATACTTAGGGGGGCATTATGTTGCACCTGAAAATATCACACTGCTTGTTAGCATTCAGAAGAATTTCATGATGCTTGTTAACCTCCCAAAAAATCCTGGTTTGGGTCACCTTGAGCATTTTTTTCCTTGACCTAGAAGGGACGACGCTCCCTTGTATTTTGTACAGAGCATTGGTGATGCCTGCCTCAGTTGAGCAAAAGGCACCATTTTCCCCTTTTTTCCAAAAAAAACCCTAGGTCGACGCTCCTCTTACACTAGTGGAAAATGAGAGATTAGTGACCAAAAAAATGACCAAAATCTGCATATCAATGACCACTTTTGATTTGGCGATCACGGGTGGCTAATTTATGGTCTTTTATTATGCAACCAAAATTGGTCATTCTTATTTTGGTCATTTATTGCTTGTCAGTTGGTCAGTAATTTGGTCATATATTTGAATCAATGACAAAATATATGACCACATTTATGACCAAATTAATGACCACATGACAAACTAGAATATGACCAAATTTGGCCGCGTAATAAAAGACTGTAAATTAGCCACCAAAAGTACTTTTTGGTCATTGATATGCGAATTTTGGTTCTTTTTTATCATTTATATCTCATTGTTTGGTCACATATCTCTCAATTTTTTGTTATTTTATATGCGAATTTTGGTCATTAATCTCATTTATTGGTCACTAATTTAGTCATTTTTAGTCGTTTAGGTATGGTTATTATATTTTAGTAGTTTTGATACTATCCATTATTAATCAATATCAATTTTTAATATGATATTATGTATAAATTAAAAAAAGAATTATACATTATTTATCATCATCTAATACACATGTAAATTATGCAATGTCACATTAATTAGTTAATTACAACACTTACAAATAATACAAAGTACACCCATATAAGTTTTGAACCACACAAATTATATTATATGAAATGTCAAGTATTACAGTAAATATGAGTTTTCTCAAAAACTATCTCCATATAACTTTACATGAAAATCATCTAGTACATCAATGACTTTTCAAAATATTACAATGGCTAAACCATCCCACTTGTACTTGCTTGCTAATCCATACTTAGATCTCGCGACAGCTTCAAAGCCATACTTAGCAGCTTGAAACCCTCAGCAACAGGCTCTCAGATACTCAATGGCCCAGTTTCTGAGCTTTCTATCTGTGCACGTGCTTCTGTATCCGCACTACACATGCTTTTGAGCTTTATATCTACACATGTGCTTCTGTATCCACACTGCATCAGCCTTCCTCCTCATGTTGTTATAAAGCTTGCGAGTAAGGTTACCTACAAACAACACATGTTAAGCAATACATTTTGTTGCTTGCTAAAAAGAGAAAACAAATAACTGAAAAATGTACATAGTAATTTCATGCAGTTATTCAGTGTACGAGAAATAAAAAACCATTGTGAAATGGTTGTGCAATGGTATATTTTAAGTACAACTAAGTGCAATGTACCATTGCACAATCGTATATTTTAAGTACAACTAAGTGCAATGGTTCAATTCAGTTTACTACATTAAATTACAACAATCATGCTTAATAATAACTATCAAATAATTGGAATTGTTAATGTTGGTGTTTGGATTACTAGACCTCACCAACTAGACATAAATTGGAGTGCACTACAACAGAAAGCATTTACAAATTCAACTAGCCACTTGACTATAGTTATAAAATATTACCTGTACCATAACAACAATAGAATGAATCATATTTTGCACCCCAACCATGATAGGTAACAATCTTATAACTTCCATATTCTTGGGGAAGCATATAAATCATGATCCTGGGCTCATTAAATCTTTGGATGTTGAGAACACCATTTGTCAAAGCATGCTCATCATAATAATCTGCATAGGCCATTGCTTTGGTCCAACGAAACGAGTGACAAGAAACCTGCACTTGGAAAAGAACAGAGGAATTAGCTAATCAATATATATGTAAATATATACACAAATACATACATGCATACCTAATTTACTTCAGAACCAAAATCGTAAACCCTTACTTGTGTTGAAAGATGCAAGACAATTTTGTTTGCATCAGATATGTTGAGCATAAGAGGTTTATCTGTTGGAGGGTACTACAGCCTGTGGTATCCTCATTCACAATGATCAACATCCAAGGGAGTGTTGTAGTAATTTTTTCCCAATCAGATCTATGTGATCAGTGAACGAAAACCAATCTAAATAAACAAAAAACAACAACCTACCTTCTAACAACAATCTACCTTCAAGAGTAGTGTTGTTTTGATAATGAGACATTTTAAATGACTGGGTTGTTTCAATTTAAACTAGCAGCATATCAAGGCTATAATCGCATGATAGAAAGAACTCACATCTCCATTCAAGTCATATATTCACATTTATATTTAGTAGAACTATTAATTTAACCTCCTGATTTCAAGGCAGAATATCAGCATTGGATCAAAAATCCACATTCTTAGGTCAAGGAAACAAAAGGACATAGTTATTATAATTACTAGAAAGAAAAGGAATTTATAACCATACACTTGATCCAAATGAGGTGCATCCTATAGGAAAGGAAATGTTCTAAACTCATACTTACAATAGTTTAGAAAACAATGAGTTTATATCCATATATTTAATCCACTACTGAACTGCATGTTTTTGAAAAAGTGGTAAAATAAAATGTTGTCAACCCATGGTTACCATCTCTATGAGAAAAGTAATAAGTTTGCAACAAAGCAACGAAGCTAGCTTTTAATCACATCTCTTTAAAAACAAATAAAAGTATCTATACACAACATTGGAGCAACGGCTTTGAACATAAAGGATAACTCCTTAAACAAAAGTGTCCATACAAAATATATGTTGAAAAACAGAAGTACCTATACACAATATTGGTTTTGAACATAAACTATAGCTCAATGAAAAGCATCTATATACAAGATATATCTGCAAGCAAGTTTTAAATCCTTTGTATACTCTTTATTGGATTTGTAGATAAAAGAGAACTCAAGCAAAAGTAATTATACAAATTATAGCTACTAGCAAATGTAATAGCCTTTGTATACAGTTCACAATTTCTTCTTCATTAAATGTTTCAACTTTACTTGCTCATATTTTACACATGAGCGTCCTTCTTTTGTATTGGTTGTATATTTTATGTTTCTTTGCAAAAAACACCATAATCTACAGTCCTTAACAGTTTTTTTTCCACAAAAAAGAAAACAAAAACCAACTAATATTTGAGAGACTACTAAAGTATGTTTTCTAAAAGGGCACTTACAGTACTTATAGCTACCAATGTTAAACCTGCATTCGTACCTCTCCAAAGGTATGAGAAGCTTTCCTACAATGTCACTGCAACACAATTAGAATTCTCTCTAGAAGCATGCACCTTCTGAAGTGACACAACATCTGCAACCTTTTGTAATACTAGAAAAAACTTTCAAATTGGTGAAGAAAAAACACACTTGTAGAATAATCTTATAACATACATCTAGATTACCCTTATACTCAAAACAAATCGGAGGACAAAGTGGAGTCATTCCAAAAGAACCTCCCCAAGGACATACTGGAGGACACTTCACTTCATTAAACACCTATGGAAAAAAAATGAAAATTAAGCTCTAATATATCCTATCAAACATCTACGAAATCATTTGCGCTATCAGTCACTGAATATATTGAAACATTGCAATAAACTGTCTTAATTAGGTTAATGGTTAATCCTAGCAATAGTGGACATTACCACAACTGTTGATGACATGAATAGGAAAGCACCCACAAAGACACCTTCTGAATATTTTTTCCCACACAGCTGCAATCAACAACCATTTGTTAGAAAGGATTTAGTCATGAAAGGAGACACTGTGTTCATAAAGAAACAATGAAAATAAATCAAAAGCATCAAACAAATACAATACACAGGCAATAATGCCACAAAAGCACATGAAAAGGAAGATTTGGAGCTGACCACCAAAAACAACATCAGATCCAACAACTCAAAGTTGCATTAAAATTTAGTATTATTGCTACAATTCAATCAGTTTGTTCATAAAGAACATTCTTCACATTCTTAGATAATCTTAACTAGAGTGTGCTCTAATAAACAACGGACTAGCCTGATTTGCGTGGTAGAATATTAGACCCTTATGTACATCGGATATAAGTAGAATAAAAAAAAGTGGAAAATAATTTAGTTGTCACACATAGTACTATACCTTTTTGAAGAAAATTCTAGGCCTAGGGAAAAGAGAAGGAAGACAACACCAAACTAGGCAACAGTCTCCCGTTGGATAAATAAGAAAAATTGCAAATAAGTCCATTATCATAGCCATATCGTAATACATAGGAAATAATTAAATGGTGTTCAGCATAGAGACAAAGGACCTGTCAAGATCTTGTAGAGAATCAAACTCGAAGAAAATTAACTAAAAATAACAGTATTATCATGTCTCAGTTAATAGTATCAAATCCATTTTGAAAACATAACATGAACCTTCGTTTGATAACCATTGTAATATCCCTGACAAAACTTGATATGATATTTTTTTTGTATGATATATTAGTTGCTTGATTGTGATTCACTGAATAAACTCCCTACAGTTTTCCTAAATTCAATTTTCATGTCAGAATTTAGACTAGAGTCAAATTTTTAAAAGATACGGTGATTTTTTGTTTTTTTAAATATTTTGGATTGAATGGGAGTGTTAAAATGAAGATGTTTAATAGATACAGTGATTTTTTGGTTTTTTAAATCTTTTAGATTGAATAATAGTGTTAAAATGATTTAAATGAGGTGTATATTAATTGGTTTGTGTGGGGTTTAGTTTTCAGTAGGATATGAGTTTAAATCTCATCAAAAGGAGATGAGAGTGAAACTTTCACTATCCTAAGAAGCAGTTCAAAAGTTCAGATTCTAAAGTAGTTCAGAAGTTCATATTCTACTGGGTAGTTTAAGTTCTACTAAACTTTGCTTCCAAACTGAAATAAAAATTAACATTTCCTAAGTTTCACAATTTGTCTTCTATAATGGATTGTTTACAAGGAAAAAGATAAAATAAAATAACTTTTCTTGAGCTTCACAGATTGTCCTTCATAGGTTGTCCTTTATAATGGATTTCTGAGTTTCAAAAGTTGTCTTTTATACTTATGAAAATTGAACCCAAGTGATAGAACAATTGCACTCACAAAATTGCTAATCAAACATGCAAATTTACACACAAAGGAGACTGAAATTGGAGCATAACACTAATCTGTATTGAATAAGTTTACAATAGAAAACCATATGAAGTCATAGGCTGATGTAATATATAATTACATGAGATATTCCAATGCATAAGAATGCCATTCAAAATAGTCAAAAAATAGGCTTACTAAATCTAGTCAAATCCCCCATAGGTGCACAAAGCAGTTTCCAAATCTACCTAGAGGATCACGAATTGGAAAAGTCAAGTTGAAAAGATAATAAGTGATGGAAATACAAATCATACATGTTTTTATTAGGATAAAAGAATGGAGGATGATGAGGGAAAAAAACAAGTCAACTACACCTAGTCTTACTTTCCCTTTTGCCATAAATCTCAATAAAGCAGGCAACTTAGCAGAAAAAGAAGATATGCAATAGGGATGATTTGGAATAAAGAATATATGCTAAATATGGATTCCAAGAGGTTTCCCAAGCACTCCATGACTCAGTTTTAGTAATTTTGACTTCTAGGAAATGTGGAAGACAACTTGCATAGAGTGGAATATTGGAAACTAGGCAAATAAGACAAAAATGGATGAATCAATATTTAAGGTAGCTAACTATGGGTTTATTATTCTAATAGCCCCCATTAATCTTGAATTTATGATTAAATATAAGAAAAATATAGGTCCTAGCAACAATGATTAGTCACCCTTTACATACTGCATGTCTATTTAACCAAGGAAAGAGGCAAAAACCCAGTGAGAAAATAATCCCTTAAACATGGACAGTAAAACAAAATTTGAAAATATTGTCATCAATCATGCTTCACAGCATGATCAGCAATCCCCAGAACTGATTTTAGATTGCTGAATGTCTTCTCACAAAAAAAATTGGCGAAGATGTCTGCTACTTGTTCTAAAGATGCACAAAATAGTAAGTGAATGGTGCCATCATGCACAAGCTGTCTGATGTAGTGCATATGGATCTCAATGTGTTTGGTTCTCTATATTTGAAATGGATCATTACAAATTAAAATGTTTCTGTGATTATCACAATGGATAATAGTTGAAAACTTTGATTCGAAGCCACACTCACCAAGTATCCACTGCAACCATAAACATTGAGTTGCTGCATTTACAACTCCTCTGTACTTTGCTTCTGTAGATGAGAGTGATATGGCACTCTATTTATTGCTTGACTAGCTGATTGGTCCTTCAATAAGGATGAACACATATCCTGATGTTGACTTTTAATTTGTGTTGTCACCTGCCCAATCACTGTCAGTAAACCCAATCAAATCAAGATCAGATTTAGCTTTGTAGAAGATCCCATGAGTTCTTGTTCCTTGAACAAAGTTAAGGATCGTCTTGGCTGATATCCAATGGATCTCATGAGGCTGATCCATGTATCTTGATTCCACACTTACTACATAAGAAATATCAGGTCGAGTGTGTGTAAGGTACAACAAACACCCAATCAATTGCCTATACAGTGTATTATTTACCATAGGAGAAGAACCTGCTTCTTCAAGTTTAACTTCTGAAAGGAAGGGAGTATTTCTTGGCTTGTAATATTTCATGTTGAACTTGCTCAAAAAATATAAATCATACTTGGACTGATGTACTTTTATTCCATGTTGGGATTGAGCAATTTCGGGACCCAAGAATTGGCTCAACAACCCCAAATTAGTCATAGAAAATGCATGGTTCATTGCATCCTTCAAGGAGGCAATTTATTTCTTTGAACTTCCTGTAATCAGAAGGTCATCCACGTACAAGACAATAATCATCAAATAACCATGAATCAGCTTCAAATAAACATTAGTATTAGACTTGCATCGAACAAAACTCAATGACAACAGAAAACCATCAATCTTGGCATACCAAGCCCTATGGGCTTGTTTAAGCCCATACAATGATTTCTTTATCCCACAAACAAAAAATGGATTAGTAACAAACCATTGAGATTTATGCATGTAAATATATTCAGTAATATATCCATTTAGGAAAGCACACTTCACATCCATGTGATGTACCTCCCACTGCTTCAAAACTGCAATGGCTAAGGCTAGCCTGATGGAGTCCGTCTTTGCCACTGGTGAAAAGGTCTCATTGTAGTCAATACCATGTACCTGTGAGTAGCCCTTGGCTACCAATATTTCCTTATATTTCAAAGTTGAAACATCAGCAGCGAACTTAGTTTTGAAAACCCACTTACATTGAACTAGCTTCCTCCCTGGGGGAAGATCAACCAGTTCCCAAGTGTTGTTCTTCTGGAGTGAGCTGAATTCTTCTTTCATGGATGTTTTCCATCTTGGATAATGTGCTGCATATTCATATGTTTTTGGGTCTCATTCAACCATCAAATAGCACTTCTCTGCAAACAAAGGGTCTTTCATACACATGGCACTCTCAAACTGAGATCTAGTCCTCCTAGGATCACTAGGATTCCCAGCTAGTTCCGTAGTTGCATGAATTGTATTTGATGCCCATTTTGGTCTTGTAGGACTATTAGGATCTATAATTAAATCATAATTATTAGACATATCATAATCAGCAAACTCATTTGTCTCTTCACTTACATTCAATGGTTCTGGTGGTGAAGAAGACTCTCCAACTTCAATTGCTGCTAAAGCTTGGAACTGAACACTTCTTTCAATGAAGGATTTGTTTGTTCTCAAGTTGATAAGATTGTACCATCTTGAATCTTCATAGTACCCAAAAAATATACACTCTTGGATTTGGGGCTCCAAAGCCTTCCTCTTTTCTGTTGGAATTCTAGCCCAAGCCTTTGAGCCAAAAATCCTAAAATGGGTCACATCTGGCATGTGCCCACTCCAAGATTTGAAAGGAGTCATACCATCAAGTTGTTTATGAGGAACCCTATTCTGGATATAGGATGGACAATTTATAGCCTCTACCCAAAAATTTTGTGGCAAAGTCTTATCCTCCATCATACAGGTTGCCATCTCCTTCAGTGATCTGTTCTTTCTCTCAGCAACACCATTTTGCTGTGGTGTGTAAAGGATTGAATGCTGCATCTGAATACCTAAATATTCACAATATTGAATGAACTCAGACTTGACATACTCACCACCATTGTCATATTTGAGGATCTTGAGTCTCCTCTCAGACTGGTTTTCAACCAAATCCTTAAAGACTTTGAAGAGGCCAAAAAGTTTAGATTTATGCTTCAAAAAGTAAACCCAACAATACCTAGAAAAGTCATCTATGAAGGTCAATGCATATTTGGATTGACTCATTGAAATATGAGTAAATGGACCAGCAACATCACTGTGGATCAACTCAAGAGGTGTAGAGGTTCTCTCATGACTAGCTCTCTCAAATTTATGCTCTGGGTGTTTTCATAGGATACAACCTTGACGGACTCCCTTGGAACATTTAATCTTTGGTAACCATATTACCATTTATTTTTCACTTAGATCAGAAAGATACTTATACTTAAGATGGCCAAATATTTCATGCCAAAGCTTGCTTTCCTCATTAGCATGAATCAAAAGAGCAGAGGGGTTTGAGTAGGGCAGGAAATGTGAAAACATGTATACCTTCGAAGTGTGATCTACAATTATTTTGCAATGAATTTACCATTCGATATATCTATTATCTCAACATCATCAGGGGAGAATATGACCTTCTTTGGAGATCCTATGTGGGTCATTTGATACACTAACAAGAGGTTAGAAGCAAGACCTGGAACATACAATACATTACTGAACTTACCATGCTCAAGATCAATCCTTCCTTTGCCCAAACTGTTAATGAGAGAGTCATCCCCCATCACTATTGGTGGACCTTTTAACATGTCAAGAGAGGAGAATGACTCCTTGGTCGAAACCATATGTCTTGAAGCTCCAGAGTCTATGATGAAGCTAGGTGAGCTTGATGTGATAGGAACCAATGCTTGTACTCTCTCTCTGTCCTCTGAATTTGATCTTACTTCCCTCTTCTTTGAGAAATCAGGAAGGGAGATGTTATTCTTCTCCAGAAGTTGGGTCAACATGTCAATTTTCTTTTTCATGCAGGAGATTTCAGGATGATAGCTCTTACTACAGTATGCGCACTTGCTCATTTCTCCTTTGTTCTTCTTCTTCTGGAAGTTCTTCTTGGAGCCTTGGGGCTCCTCTTGAGACTTGTTCTTGTCTCTCTTTTGCTCAGGTGGCTTCTTAGCTTTCTTCTTTCCTTTTTAATCCACCCTTGAATCTCCAGCAACCAAAGCTTGGTCTTTGGAAGGTTTGATGGTACCCATCATCACTAGTTTATCTTGTTCTTGTGTGAGGGATTCCATGAACTCTATAAGATTAGGCATATTCCAAGCTCGAGCTGTCAACTTGGTGGCATGGAAGGTTGAAACAAACACTGAATAGTTAGGGACAAGATTCAAGAGTATGGACAAAACTATCTGCTCTTCCTTCTTTTGAAAACATGGCATGAACCTTTGTTTGAGAACCACTATAATATTCCTGACAAAAATTAGTCTCATATTTTTTTTTTGTATGATGTCTTAGTTCCTTGATTATGCTTCACTAAATAAACTCCCTACTGTTGTCCTAAATTCTGAATTTACACTTTGTTGTTATTGATTTTGTTCTGGTTCTTACTGGAGAAACAACTTCTTCCTCCATACAGACCATTAAATGTCCCCACTGCTGAGAGTGAGATATGACTTTCTCTGCTCAGTATTGTTAGTTGTGTGGTGTGCGCTATGGATACTTTTGTACAATTAACAACAACAATGAACACACTAATATTTGCATGCAATTCAGAAATTACTCTCAATGTATGTATAAATCATTTCTTATTCTAGAATATCATAAATATAGATCTAGAATTTATTTAAAGTAATGATAGTCTATATTCCTGGAAATTTAGAAATAGCAGATCCTGTAATGTCCCAGTTTTGACCCCGTTACATTAGATGTATATGATGAAGTATATATTGTAAATGATCATGGTGTGGAGCTAAAGGCCAAGGCCCCACCATTGGTCGGTTATGCTATGTCTTGGATTTAAATTGTCACCGATGGCATATTGGGACATGCGGAATATATTATGTTGGTCATCATGTAAATATGCATCTATAATTAATTAAATGAACCCGACCAACTATGATCGCGGCAACTAAAATGAGAAAGGGGCATGATTTTCACAAGGATAAGGATGTGGGGAAATTTGTCAAACCTTGGGGCCAAGAGGGAAAATACCCATGTGTCTTCTTCCCTTGCTTATTCCAACCACTTTCATTAAGAAATATTGTTGGTGGTTGAGGCAGTTAATGGTTTTGGGAGTGGGGTGGCAGGACTGTCAGTCCTCACCCACACACACACTCCACCAGCAAGAATCTCTCATGCACTCTTCACTCACGCAGGAAATATGATTCTCCTCCCCACGACATTGTTGTTACTCATGCACTTACAATTCGCATCCCCTCCATTGCTGTGCAATCTCACACAGAGGGATTCCTTCCCGTTTTTCGTCTTCACGAACAGGATTTTGCTAGATTTACCCACGTAGTAGTTTTCTTCTGCAGATTTGTGCATAATGTGGCCGTATTCTTTACTCACAGGCTGAGTCGTGGGTTCTGTATTGTGGTTGTTCATGCACTGGTCGGGATACTGTAAATTCGTCCCCAAGTGTGGTCTGCATACGTTTTTTTTTCCTCAGCGGCCTCGACTGTGAAAATGGACTACTGTTTTCCCTTTTATAAGTTGGTAATGTATGTTAATTACATTCCGGAACTGTTCTTTTCCCAAGTCCACTGATACGTTTGGGACTGTATGATTCGCTTGGGATTCGTTTTCCCTGTTTGAGCTGTAACAGCTAAATTAATTGCCCAAGTGCAATGGTTGGTCTTCGGACTGTGAGAGGAGCAGGGATGTTGGCTTAGATTTGCTTGATAAACCTGGTGGCTGGAAACCACACAAACAGGGCTAGAGGGCTGGCCTTCTTCTCCTTCACCCCTGAATAGCACTGGAAGGGAATGCAGGGCCTAAGGGACTATGTAGTAGAGAAGGGACTGATTCCTTGTGTTGGGTGTGTTTGGGTGTCTTAGAGGTCAGGCTAGTTCTGGTGTAGGTGTTCTTGGCTCTGTAATGGGCTCACCAGCTTAGCAATTTGCCTTCTCCAGTTCCCTAATGTACTGATAAACCCAACTTTGTTGGCTTGGCTATGTGTTTTGTATATCCTTGGCTATGTGTAAGCCTTCTAGTTCCCTTATCCCTTGGAGAATCATGCCCATCTCGGGGGTGGCAGTGTTGCTGAGAGATTAAGGAGCACACTGGCCTATGGTTGGGTGGAACATTGCAGCGAAGTAGCTGGTTGCGGAGCAAAGTTTTCATAAGATAAGTAATCTTGCCCATTTTTACTTCTGCAACCATATTTTCTGTCAATGATATGAAAATGATGAACATGTTAAAATGAATGCTTGTGTGAATGCATGTTGATTCCGCTATGCAAGATAAATAATTATAGCTGTGTATGATAAACAAGTGTGTTTATGCATGTTATACTGTAATGCATTTTATTTCAGCATTTTGTTTCTGCAAATTTTATGCCTGTACATGTTCATGGGGCTCTCAGCCCGAGTGGTTCAAGTCACGGGTCGCGTCCTCTTCGCCGGTCGGAGGCATGGGGACGTGACAGATCCGTTTATCAGATGACCAATATGGAATCTTCAATCAACTTCCATAGCAAGGGATTCATCCAAATGGCGTCTTTAGGTGTGCAATTATCATTTCCTTGTAAGAGGATGAATGGAATGTGAATTGATGGATCTGGGTGAAGCTTTGTGGCAACACTTCACTCTCTTGAGAATTATCAACACTGATTTCCAGATCTACAGGTTTAAACTTTATTCATTGAACCATTTGAAATAATGTGCAATAAAACTGATCAAAACATATTGGAGATTCTATAGTTGCACACACGGGCGTCGCTGGAGAGAAGGTACATTACAGAGGTATTGTTCCAGGTAACATTGGCAATCCTAGTTACCTTTTAAATCTTCCAATTTCAGGTGTTAACTTTTTCAAATTTGACATTGGAACCGGGTAGTTTTGGGTGTTAACAATGCTGACAACTCACAATGCCTATAAAGTATAATCTCTATTATTCAACTCAATCATAATTACAACAATTGTAAATTAGGTATGATAACTAAGAAAGAACAAGCTTTTATCATAGATATGAGATGGTTTTGGAAGGAAAACATCAGTTTTTCTGTTCAGATTGAATAGGGATTCCCCCCTATGGCTAGTAGGCACTAACACAAAGTGCAAAGGGATTGTGTTAGATGACATTGGCACCTTTCCTGGTTACCTTTCAACTCTTCTAGTTTCATGTGTTAACTCATCCAGAGTTGATATTTGGAATCATGAAGTCTTGGGTGTTAACAACACTAACAACTCACAATTTCTATAATCTATACTCTTCAAGTCGATAATAAATACAATATAATAGAATAAACTAGATGAGAAGGTTTCCTTTGATATGAATCTAGATGGATGGAAATAAGTGGATCCATAAACAAACTAGCAATTAAACCATAGGGCAGAGAAGCAACCCATTGGAATCTACTAAAAAGAATCAAAGATAAGATAATGTACATTCCACATGAAGTTTGAACTTTGTAGGAATCTATAGTCCTGATCAATAGAAACACAAAGTACAAGATGTAAGAAATGCAAGAGAATATCAGGTTTCCAATAGTAAAAATAACTACTTGAGGCTAAAATTGAGTCCCAAAATAAATAATTACCTTCCCAAGTTCTTTATGCATCCATTGTCTCACAACTATTGTTTGATGTATAAGTTTTTCCATGGATGTGTAGCTAGGCATGTTAGCATGTGCTGTCATATAGAAATGAAAAACAGATCATGTAATGCACACATGAATCGGTATATTTTAGTTTTATCATACGTGTGAGTCATCACATAAGATTTATAATTTAAACACTACCATATATGAGAAAATGGCATCATTTCAGCTATATTAACATGAAAGGTCAAAAAATAACTGAGTAGCTAGATTAACATGAGGGAACTAACCCAAGATAGCTCAATTCAACACATCAGCTATACTTTACTGATAGTCCATACTCACAAAATAAAACATTATCAGCTACACTTTGCCGATAATATTTGTATGATTGTATATAAAATATAATGTAGAATTTGACTATCTACAAATATGTAGCAAATGTCTTCATCTTACTAAAAAATACATGACTAAGTCAGATGAAACAAATACTTACTTCAAATTTTTCCACATATCTGTTTTTCTTTCCAAATGTTGTTAGCTCATTCTGAACAAACACCAAAGCCTCTGTGCTATTGTCAGAACAAAAAGATATGGGTAATTTCCTTCAAAATGGGATATCTACATAAAATGTCCTACTCTCCCTACAGTTCACCTGACCTCTATCTTAAAGTTTATTTTTTCAAGAATAATGCATAAATAACAAACTAAAAGTTGTGTAAAATCATACCACTTCCTCTTGTAGACAAGCTCAACATAATGAACAGTCAAAAGGTCAAAATGTAAGTCCTTATTTTCTTGTAGGAGTTCAGGGCCAAGTTGGTTTGTAAGTTCAATGGGATTCAGAGCATTTCCTTCCAAAGCGAAATTGTAAATTTCTGAATAAACATGCAAAGAAATAGTAGCATGAATCAATAACCTACAAAATAAATCCATTGACTAGAACTGCAAGCCAAACATGTCAATAAATAGTCAAGAGTAATTCTTTATGTTTGGATGCTAAGGACTAAGACTGTGAGAAATTAACCAGGAAAGAATTTAAACTTCAATAACATGGCAACAACTAGAAATTTTGAAGCAAATTTGTAGCACTCATGTTTTCTCTTGTCAATATCAATAGGATAATCAGTTGGCTGCTTCATCCCTGTGCAAGAGATAAAGGTTTCTACAGTTTCTTTGAAACAATTGTACATCAACTACGAGAGCACAATTTTATAGACATCGTTGTCATTAATAGACTTATAAGGTTTTCTGAGATTCCGCAGTAAATATTCATACACAAATTCTCCACTAGATGCCATTAATAGTCTGTCCATGAAGTATTCCAAAACATCAAAACTTGAGAATAATCATGCTAAAAAAATAATAACAATCCTTTCAAAAAAAGAGTAAATGCATTATAACTATCCACAAAAATAGGAATTGATTAACAAATTATAAAATATATTTGGGCCAACATCCAACAGGAAATTTAGCATGGATTAGATAAGATTATCTTTCAATCATCCACAATATTCTCACCCTTAAAATTAGCTGAATTTGTTTAATCGTAAAAAAAAAATGCAGTTCTCAAAGTTGCCCCAGAATTCCAATATCTATCAACTACTTCCATTGCATCTATGGCTGCTTATCTAGAGGTAGAGCTAATTGGAATTTAGCTCTTGTTGAAAACATATTTTCCAAGTTGCAAATAAATAAAGGAGTTAAATAAAGAATGAGCACACCTGATAAGAAAAATTGAACTAGATAGTGATCAGCAGCAGACTCAATGAAGAGAACAAAAAATACATTCTTATTGAGATGCATAGCATGTACATGGAATGCACAAGTATGACCACTACTATGATAAATAAAATGATGTTACAAACCTCTGATACCATTTGTTATGATAAAAAAATACTCGAACTAACCAGAGAAACACTGGAATACACCAACCAGAGATGAGAAACATGAATCCAATGTATGATAATGATTATTAGTTGCACAACAATTCCAAAGAAAAAAGAAAATCTCACCCAATAATCCCAAAAGATAATATAATCAACTACACAAGAACAATTCAGTTTTGAGAAGATTTAGTTTTGTGGAACAAGAAGAAGAGTTCAAGACTTGGGATTTTAAATCCATGGCTTCAAATGGCACAACCGACCCAAAATCCAAGCATGCATAAATCCATCCTATGATCAAGGCTCAAATTCTAGCCAACCCAGCCTTTGATTCCACTAGAGATTCCTGCCAAATCTATCCTGAGCTCAATGCTCAGATTCTAGCTAAGCCTGCCTTCAATTTCATTGGAGACCCCTGCCAGTGGGTAGAGAAGTCAATGAAGGAGAGTTCAATGTGCATACCTTCCGTAGGAATCCCCAACTCCATGAAACTGACAACAGATAGGTCGCTATCTAAATCCTCCTGGTTTGAGGCCAAAAACTGGCGCCACTTAAGCTTTGGATGAGCCATGCCTTGCCAAAGGATGGGTTGAGAAAGCCTCTCAGCTCTAGGATAGTCTTAATCCAACACATCTCTCGGAACTGATGTGTGACATGAATCTTCAAAATTAGGGTGGATTCGTTGTTGATCTTCAAGTCTTTGTTAGGTCACTCTCAAGGAAAACCCTCTGTTTCTAATGAATCCACAAATTCAGTATACATATTAAAGTTACAAATTCAATGGAGATGAGGATCTCATCATTTCATCAAATGTTGATTTCTGCAAGAAGGAAACTCCTTGATGATCTATTTCTCAGAGATTATGGCATCAAAAGGGGATGCTATAGTTTTTTTGGTTTCCAAGATTCTCAGAGGAGCCATAGGCACCAATGCACCTTCCTCCCAACACAATTCATTCAAGGATGCAGTGAAAATTGGGCCTTATGTTAACTCAAAAGACCAGAATTCCCCCCTTATGTTAACTCAAAAACAAAAATTCCCCCCATTCTTGCAATGATACATAGTGGAGAAATCAGATGGAATTCCAGTGGTGGAAGTGCTCAACCCACAGATCTACACCTATGATGTTTTCTGTCGAAGAGATGCCATCATCTGTTGTTTCAATGGGCTTGAGTCATATACAAAAGCACTCTATTAGAGGCTGAATAAGAGTTGGACTACCTATTGTGGGCTCATCCTCTATTCCAAGATGTTACTTCATTGTAATTTTTAACTCTGCAAAGGATCATCAAAAAGTCACTCAACAAGGCCCTAGTCTTGGGGAAAATTGGGCCATTCCTTTCAACCATGGCTCCCTAAGTTCAATCCAAAAACCATTACTGCCATGATAAGTCCGATCTGTGTAAGATTTCCAAACTTTCATCTTCCCTATGACGTTTTATTGGAACCAGGCAGTTTTGGGTGTTAACAACATTGACAACTCACAATGCCTATAAAGTATAATCTATATTATTCAACTCAATAATAATTACAACAATTAGAAATTAGGTCTGATAACTAAGAAACAACAAAATTTTATCATAGAGATGAGATGGTTTTGGAAGGAAAACATTAGTTTTTATGTTCAGACTGAATAAGGATCCCCCCCCTGTGGCTAGCAGGCACTAACACAAAGTGCAGAGGGATTGTGCCAAATGACATTGGAACCTTTCCTGGTTACCCTTTAACTCTTCTACTTTCATGTGTTAACTCATCTAGAGTTGATATTTGGAACTAGGAAGTCTTGGGTGTTAACAACACTGACAACTCATATTTCCTATAATCTATACTCTTCAACTTGATAATAAATACAAAAGACTAGAATAAACTAGCTGAGAAGGTTTCCTTTGATATGGATCTAGATGGATGGAAATAAGTGGATCCATAAACAAACTCACAATTAAACCATTGGGAAGAGAAGTAAGCCATTGGACTCTACTGAAAATAATCATAGATAAGATAACGTACATTCCACAGGGAGTTTGAACTTTGCAGGAATCTACAGTCCTGATCAGTAGAAACACAAAGTACAAGATGTAAGAAAGGAAAGAGAATCTCAGTTTTCCAATAGTAAAAATAGCTATTTGAGGAAAACATTGAGTCCCAAAATAGATAATTACCTTCCGAAGTTCTTTATGCAGCCATTGTCTCACAACTGTTTTTTGTTGTATAAGTCTTTCCATGGATGTGTAGCTAGGAAGGTTAGCATGTGCTTTCATATAGCAATAAAAAATATATCATGTAATTCACACATGAATCAATATATTTTAGTTTTATCATTAGTGTGAGTCATCACATAATATTTACAATTTAAATGTTACCATATATGAGAAAATGGCATAATTTCAGCAATATTAACAAGAAAGGTCAAAAAATAATTGAGTATCTAGATTAACATGAGGGAACTAACCCAAGATGGCTCAATTCAGTGCATCAACTATACTTTGCCGATAGTACATACTCACAAAATAAAACATTATCAGCTACACTTTTTGGATAATATTTGTATGATTGTATATAAAATATAATGTAGAATATGAATATCTACAGATATGCAGCAAATGTCTTCATATTACTGAAAAATACTTGACTAAGTTAAATGAAACAAATACTTCTAATTTTTCCACATATCTGTTCTGCTTTCCAAATGCTGTTAGCTCATTCTGAACAAACACTAAAGCTTTTGTGTTGTTATCAGAACAAAAATATATACTTAATTTCCTTCAAAATGGGATATCTACATCAAATGTCCTATTCTCCCTACAGTTCACCTAACCTCTATCTTCAGGTTTATTTTTTCAAAAATAATGCATAAATAACAAACTAAAAATTGTGTAAAATAATACTACTTCCTCTTGCGGACAAGCTCAACATAATGAATAGTAAAAAGATCAAAATGCAAGTCCTTATTTTCTTGTAGGAGTTCAGGGGCAAGCTGGTTCGTAAGTTCTAAGGCCTTTAGAGCATTTCCTTCCAAAGAAAAATTGTAAATTGCTGAATAAACATGCAAAGAAATAGTATCATGAATCAATCACCTGGAAAACGAAATCCATTGACTAGAACTGAAAGCCATACATGTCAATAAATAGTCAAAAGTAATTATTTATGTTTGGCTGCCAAGGACTAAGAACATGAGAAATTAACTAGGAAAGACTTTAAACTTCAATAACATGGCAGCAACTAGAAATTTTGAAGCAAATTTGTAGCACTCATGTTTTCTCTTGTCAATATCAACATGATAATTAGTTGGTTGCTTCATCCCTGTGCAAGAGATAAAGTTTTTTGTAGTTTCTTTGAAATAATAATGCTTCAACTACGAGAGCACAATATTATAGACATCATTGTCATTAATACTCTATCCATTAAGTATTCCAAGACATCAAAACTTGAGAATAATCATGCTAAAAAAATAATAACATTGCTTTCAACAAAAAAGTAAATGCATTATAACTATCCACAAAAATAGGAATTGATTAACAAATTATAAAATATATTTGGGCCAAAATCTAATAGGAAATTTAGCATGGATTAGATAAGATTATCTTTCAATCATCCACAGTATACTCACACTTAAAATTAGCTGAATGTGTTTAATTGTACAAAAAAAACTTAGTTCTCAAAGTTGCCCCAAAATTCCAATATCTATCAACTACTTCCATTGCATCTATAGTTGCTTATCTAGAGGTAGAGCTAATTAGAATTTAGGTCTTGTTGAAAACATATTTTCCAAGTTGCAAATAAATAAAGGAGTTAAATAGAGAATGAGCACATCTTATAAGAAAAATTAAACTAGATAGTGATCAGCAGCAGACTCAATGAAAAGCACAGAAAATACATTCGTATTGGGATGCACAACATGTACATGGAATGCACAAGTATGACCACTACAATGATAAATAAAATGATGTTACAAACCTCTAATACTATTTGTTATGATAAAAAATACTCAAACTAACCATAGAAACATTGGAATACACCAACCAGAGATGAGAAACATGAATCCAATGTATGATAATGATTATTAGTTGCACAACAATTCCTAGGCAAAAAAAAAATCTCTCCCAATAATCCCAAAAGATAATATAATCAACTACACAAGACCAATTCAGTTTTGTGGAATAAGAATAGGAGTTCAAGACTTGGGATCTTAAATCCATGGCTTCAAATGGCACAACCAACCCAAAATCCAAGCATGAAGAAATACATCCTATGCTCAAGGCTCAAATTATAGCCAACCCAGCCTTCGATTCCACTGGAGATGCCTGCCTAATCTATTTACATTTTGATTTATAAGCACACATGTTACACATCTCAGACCTACTGGACTGTTATTTTTTTAATTCTTTAATTCTTTTTAAATATTATATTCAGTTGAGTTATGCCATGTGTCACATCATCATTTCACATAGATGTTACACAACTCACTCATACTGGGATATAAAATGTACATCACTTTTCTTTGTGTAATTAAGACTTCAATATGTATCCCATGTGACCAATACGAACTAGATTTAATCTTGTTTATTTAGGAATAGTTTACAGCTACCACATAAGAAATATGCATACCAATTAACCAAGTGTAAGTTTAGTTCTGTTTACCTATATCTATACAGCTAGGTACAATCATTGTATCCAACAAATTGTGCTTTGGATGGCTAGAGCTATATCATTGTCTACCAATAAATTGTAACATTGTTATTAGAGAATTCTAGGCCGGGTTGGAAGAACTAAAAGGGGCATAATTATATAATGTAGAGAGAAGCCCACTTGAATTCAAATAAAGGCTGTAGGGAGATATTATCTGTCAAGCAGCGAGGTTTATTTGGAGTTTTTTTTTCTTTAATCTTGGATGGTAGGAGAGTAAGGATTCCTTGCTTCTAGTCCCAACCACATTAAATGGCCTTGTTGAGTGTGTGTGCTGAACCACAATGGGTGAATATGTGCCTGGGGAGATTTCACCAACCAACCAACCAAGTCCCCATTAACATACACTGTATTTTTAAACTAAACCATTTCTCGGGTGGCAAAGAAAGATGTACAGTGCACGGTTTTTAATTTCACTAACACATAACTTCAACTAATGTCAAATTTTACAATGTTGCAGTGTTAATCTTATTGACAAAGAAACCAGAATTTCCTCTCTAGAGAACTGATCCCGGATCCCAATTGTGTGAGAATTTGAAGAATTACTGATTTTTGGTCAAATTGCCACAAAAATCAACCTTTAGGCTTTACCCTGATGATTAATGTCAGATGGGAAATGTTTACAGTTTTTTTAAATGGTTGTCTAACCAGAATCAACAGGTAATTTATTTTGAAATTGGAAAGGTTTCTTGTCAGAAATGAAATGTTTCAACTTTCCTAGGAGTCTTCAAAAAATCATCAAAAAACCTATAAAAATGGAAATAAACAGTCACTCAATCCTACAAAAATAAGGTGTATCATGTCAAATCCCCACAACAGAAAAACTTCAAGTCCTAGTAGCACTTACCTGTGACAATTCCAATTTTATATATTGAGGGTATTTAATCTGGTAAGGAATGAGGGTGATTTTATTGCATTGCAACAAGGAAGAGGGTAATTCATTGCAGTAGGGAAGAGGTAGTTTAATACAGAATGGTCTATGGGAAGGATTAGTTACATCTTTGTGAGGTCAAGCCTTTGTGGAAGTAAAAAATGAGAATCTAGGAATGCTACAATAAAATGAAGGAAAAATAAACAAGACTCCCTCCATAAGACATGCCTTGAATGAGTCATCCGTCTAATTTTCTGGGTAATTCCATTGGGGTGGGTCAACTATTCTATACTGGAATGTCTGCATTAGTTTTTCCCTTGGATCTCTCATCCTTGAAACTCTTTTTGCACTATATTCAAGCTACAAGTCCTAGAATACCATTGTCCAGGTGATTCCCTCGATCATGGACTGCTTTCTAATGTTGTTATATGCCTGACAATGAAGCAAGAAGAGCTGGTCTGTTTCTACATCACCTCAACCACATGTTTGACCAGTCTTGCAATCCCATTATTCTTTGGGATCCTTCCATCTCCTTGTCATGCATATTAGCCCATGTGAACATGTCCTTAGTTGGGCTAATGTGTATACAATATTTTTTCCAAGCCATATTGGTCTCAAATATTGTTGTATATTGATTTCAATATTTGGTTGAACTGGCCAATGTACTATGTAGTACTGATTTTTTTCCCTGCATTTTTCCTTCAATTTTCTCCTCATTTAACAAGATTGTAGGTGACTTTTGGTCTCCTTTTTATTTAGCAGGCATATTCTTCTACCATGTCCCAACTTTCTAGCCATTCTGGCACTGAAGCTCCCATATGTTTTTCTTTCACTACAACACTTATTTTCTGATTTCATTTGGTGGTTGTTGGTTATAAATTTCAGCCACCCTTTGTATATTCAAAATTAGCATCCTCATTGCTCCCAAGTCAAGTGAATACAAACCTGTTTCTACGAACATGATGTCATAGGGAGTAGTTGCTCTTAATTGGAGAAAGGATGACATTATGTGCTTATGCATTCTCTCTATTTTTCTCCACCTATTTTTTTCAAGCTAAGCCCAAACCTGGCATTCATATAGCAATATTGGTGTTAGAAATGTCTAGAATAGGGAGCTGATTATTTCCTAATCCCACATCTTTGCCAATCCACACCTATTTTGTAGAAGGAAAGTTGACCTCCTTTCCCTTGGAGTGTCTTTCTTGTACATGATTCCCAATTCAGATTTTTGTTGAACTCTAATGCCAAGTATTTGTAGTTATGTATTATCTCCAAAGGATCATTTTTAACCTAATTTGAACCTGATTTGTCTTCTTTTTGATGGAAAATATAACCATGTTTCTCTTATCGAAATTGACTTCCATACCTAGTTGCCTACATGATGTTTCTAGTGATAAAGGATGCTCCTGTTGTTACCACCTAAGTTGTACTTAGTGGTTTTCTATCAAGTGATCCTGGTGAACCGGACAGGGATAACTTGTTCAGACTTTAGAGAACTTTCAGTCTTGCTTCCGGGAAGCTTTGTTGTATCATATCACATGTTCATACCCCATGGGGGACCTGTAATAAATGTTCTAGCATGATAGTGTTTGTACAAGACTCGGTCTCTTAGACTTCGTTTGTCAATCTGATCAGCCTAGGGTGTTTTTTCCCTTGGTTATTATTGGTTGTTGAATAAACGACTGATAATTTCTGAGTTTTTCACTCCATACCTCCAAAGTTGGGGTGGTTGGCTTGGAATTTAGGCCTATTGAGGTTATTAGAGTCTATGTGTCAATGTATAAGCATGCTAGACATCATTTTTGAGTCATATAAACATGTCTAAGTCCCCCTAGGTGTTTTTCAATTTTTCAATTTTTCAGTTTTTTCAGTGTTTTTTTACTAAATTTTAATTTTTCCAAAACTTAGGCTATTTTTTAATAGTTTAATTGGAAAAATTGATTTTGTAATAAATGTGGACCAAATAATCAGTTTCAGTCATGTAGGTGCTCATTTTCAAGCTAAGAGCACCATGTAAACCCATGGACCCACTATTTCCTAGTTTTGAGTGATTTTCCATCACTCAGGTCAGAAAGCCCCAAAAAACAATTATTGATTAATTTTATTAATAAATTGATGAATAAAGGAGCAAATCCAAAATCAATAAATCAATGGATTCTCAGCCGATTTTATTGAAATCAGTTAGATCTGAAGCAGATTAACTGGATCTGACAAAATCTTGACTGAAGGAGGTGATCAAATCAGATCCAGAGTTGATCTTGAGCATCCTTTATGGGGATTTTCACCCTCTCTCTCTCCTCAACAGGTTTTTGGCCCAACTAAATGATTTTTGGTGGATTCTTCAGTCAACAGGTTGAGGTGTCAGTCAGACCAGCCCCCCAATTGATAGTTGCACTCAGTGAGACTCAGATCTGGCTCAGCTAGACATAGATTAGGCATTGATGGACTCTCCATTAGTTGATTTCACTTGACTCCATGAGTAATTGCGCCCCCCCTGGGCTGGATGGCCTGTAAATTGTATATATCCAGGCACAGCCTCCTCTTCCAAGCTAGTTAGAACTGGGATTGAGGTGTTTTTGCTCTTGTACTGTATTGTTTTTTCATTCTATAATACATAAGATTTGGAGGCAATATCTATGGTGTAATGCTCTTCATGTGTGGATGTTGATTGTCAAATGCTTATGAGGTATAATCTGCTTTTGTTTCTCATTGCTTTGCTGGTTAATTGTTGGCCTTGAAGGAGAGAGCTCCCTCCTGTTAGGGTAAGAGTTTATTCTAGTTTTATTTATGCTCTTACTGCTGCTTGTTCCAAATCTATTGGATTGTATGTATTTTAAGTTTAATTGCATGCTTTCCAATCATCTCTTTCGGCAGCACCTATGTTTTAAACATCTGTTTGTGCAAGGGTTTTCAAGTTGCAGGTGATCTTGTTGGTAGAAGAGGTTGAGCTGGTTTGAATCTTCCTCATATTCAGTATCTTATGAATGACATAGTCCCTCGGTGTTCCACCAAAGCAGAATCCAAAGCCCAACATTCCCAGGCTTCAAACACTCTTTCTCTCTCTTCCTTTTTTAAAAATTATTAAACTTTCCTCAAACTGTTACTTCAAGGTTTATTTTTAAATATGATCTATATCATCAAGAAAAGAATACATAGATCTAATTATCAATATCCCTTCAAATTTCTAGATCTTCGTTTCGTTGTGCACATAAAGTTCAAATTCAAGAGATCTAGCTAAAATTGCCTTAGTTTCGCAAGTAGTTTATTGAAAAATTCATAGCTTGCTGTTAAGGTAGTTTCATTTGATGTTCAATAATTTAAATATTATGAAATATCAGTGCTTTAAATTGGCTGCAAAAACATCAAGCCAAGATCCCAAGGAAAGATTTCTTTCCTTGGTTCCCTGTTCGTCGTTTTAGCTAGTTTAATTTCATTATTTTTTGAGATAAAGTAGGATGAGCCAAAGGCACTCTTAAAGTGCTTTGGGGAATTTTTTATTCTAATTAAATCACTGTAATTTAGAATTTCTGACAGAGAATAAAGGAATCTTCTGTCCAAAGTGGCTTTTGGAGCGCTCAAATCCCCCCAGGGGTCTCTCTTTTGTCACATAATTTGTAAATTTTTTTGCATAAACTGTAATATCTTGGTTTAGGCTTGTATAAGGACCAAGAAAGCTCTGTTTTATCAATGATTTTATTTTTTAACCTCTTTAATAAAATCATCCTTTGAATAGGCTCTTTCGAGCCCTTTCCCCATCCCCCCTGGGGGGATTCGCGTCAGTGCCATTTTCGTTGTTTTCTGCTTATTTCCTTTTACTAGAATTGATATGATTTGTAGGGTAGTATATTTGATCTTGTTTTTAATTCCATATTCCATATCTTACTTTCAAAAGTAATCATAGTACTTACCCCACGATTTCCCGAGTGACCCAAAAGGGGAAAGAGATTCGTGGTAGGATTAATCAGAAAACCATATTTGTGTAGTTGATTTATTTTTTCTATAATTTGTTTATCAGAAGCTTTAAAATTAACCCCTCATCAATTCCCCGATTGAGATCCACTTGGATCAAAAGAGGTTCTTGAAGGATTTTCTTTTAAACAAGAACACATCTCTGAATAACTTATTAAAATTTACAAGACTCCAGTGTGTATGCTCTGCACTTGGCTGCGGTTCATTCGATCAGTCAAGCTATATCAAAAGCACTTGGGTGACTAGCATAATTAGGACTCACCCTCCCCAATTAACAAACCATTAGGTAAAAATCCAACACCTCGATCAAACCTTTACGGTGTCAAAATACCCAAAGGAAGCGGGAACTTCTGAAAAGTGACCTCGGGGCGCCGATCTCTGTCACACCCTAACGGGTGCATTACGAACACAGCCCCAGAGACTCCATTTCAGCACACATATTCCTTGCAGGTAGCCGTATAGGCTTTGTTTTGGACATACTCCAATACTCTCGGGTATATTTGGAGTCCCCCTTTAGCCTAATTTAATCAATTCATACTTCATTTTTAACTTAAAACATACCAAGATGCAATCGCAAAACATTTATTCCAAACACATGCAAGCACATTGATCTCTTTTGACTCCATTATTAAGGCACTGGTCTTTTTTGCTTCATACATATATTGTGTATCAACTTTGTGCTTTCGTGTGTATCTTCGTATCTTGTCATCTTGATTGTTTATAGTTAAAATATTCAAACTCCTAAATAACTAATTCAGTACAACATCATTACACTAAGAAATCATCCTTAGTAACTTAATAGGGTCTACCCCCCTTGGCTTCATTAGGAGTTGAGCCTAAACAGAGGAGTCAAGAACAAGGTGACAGCCTTGACTCGAGACTTGGCCCCAAGGACACACCGAGTGGCTTGAAGATTTCTGCCACGTGATCCAGGTGTGTGAAAATGCGGCAACACTTTTTGGCGCCGTTGCCGGGGATAAATATTTTTATTCCCGAGTATGACTTTTGTTTTATTCCTTTTTGTTTTTTCTTTGTTTGATGAATGCTTAGAGTAGATCTTTAATTTTCATCTGGCTACTCCATTGACCTTTTTCCAGTTTTTATTTTTACAAAGAAAAGCAAAAAATAATTTTTGTGAAAAGATTCATAAATGCTTATTTTTTTGTTTCACATGGCGACTCCATTAAAGGGATAAAACCCTGTTTTCTCATAAACTTGTGAAGTTTTGTTGTGTGTGTATGAGCCAATGCAATATGTTAAAACCTTTAAAGTTCATCACTTGACAGCTCCACCTTGTTAGTACAAGGTTTTAAAATGGACACCATTTTGGATAAATTAAGGGAGAAATATGGTGCCCAGTTAGCCTTAGCATTTCAACCTATCGATTTCTCAAACATCCCTGGTTTTCCTAACTATTGTGATAGTTTGGGGGATGCAAATAACTGGCTTCCACCATTTCATGGAGATGATGGTGACTCAGCCATCTGGCATGTCAAATATTTCCTTCAGTTGATTGCTGACTTCAATATTCTCTATGAAGACCATATGATGGAAATGTTTGCTAGTACTTTTCGGGGTGAGGCTGGTTATTGGTTCTATCAAGGCCTTCTTCATAAATGTATAACTTCTTTTCCAAGCTTCCTTTGGATGTTTTTAGAGCAGTGGCATGATGGTAGGGGTAGAAGGAATGGTTTAAAAAAGTTCCTTGAAAAGATCTATACCTTCTACCAATCTGGGACAGAGTATCACATGGAAACATATGATGGACCTTTTTCCATGATACAAAGTATTGAAGACTTGGAATCACTTCTTGAACATTTGAGGAAAGAGGAAGTCCATGATACTCCCATAAAAAAGCATCCTAGAAATTATTTAAGAAAGGAAGCAATCAAGCTTCTTCTTAAAGAAAATGAGGTATCTCCCAATACACAGCAAGATTCTGAGGAAGGGAAAATCCAAGATGATCATATTGAAGAGCTCCAGGAGGAGCCCATGATGGAACACATTGTTGAAGACTCTCCTCATGTCACCATAGCTGAAGACATTGAAGATTTGGTGTATTCTCAAGTGTGTTGCAATGTTGATACCTTTCCATAAATCCCTCTAGAGAAATCCACTGAGCAACACATACCAAGTGATCCCATTGAATATGTCCAAAAAATTTCCTTGATTGAAGATAATATTGAAGATCCTCTTCATGATATCATAACAGAAGCCTATAAAGAAACCTATGATAAGATCACTACAGTGTGTGGTGACACTAGACCTTGTTCTCCTCATGTTGATGAAGGTTTGGAAAGTTTGTTGCCTTGTAACATTTTATCTGAAGAATATTGTTATGAATACAAGGAAGACATGGACAGGCAGGAGCATGATGCCATCAATGAAGAGTCCCCCACATATGACATGGATGGGAGTGATGACTACTGGAATTTCATAGATAATCCAACTTGTGAAAATCTTATGGAGAATCCCATCCATGATATGTCCAACAATGGAAGTGTTTATTCAAAAAATTGTGGAAGTCCAATCTACGATACATCCATAGAGGGAAGCATAGATCTGGATGCCTGGGAAAACCTTAGTATGGAAGAGGAGCATTCAGAATTTTCATGTGATCATTCAAAATCATACCATGTAGAGCCACATAAGGGTATCAGCAATGAAGACATTGAGAAACAATATTGTGAAAATTCAGATGTAATGCAGTCAATGGAATATCAGTCTCAACCATCTTTTTCACATATAGAGGTTCCTTATGATTTGGAGCTACTTGGGGCTTGTGCAACAAGTTATCATTTGATAAGCCTCGATGATCAATATGATGATGTAGTCAATCTGCCTCATCATTCTGATTGGTATATCAGTCCTATCCAGTCATGGATAGAAGCAGCCTGCATGAGCACATACAAGTTGGGGAATTTTTTTTATGACATTATTCATGCCTATGATCTCCCATCCATCCTGCCCATCCTGAATCATCACGCAGGTTTTCATTTTCTGAATAAGGTATCCTTACTTTGGCTGGTAACCAAAGACAAGGAATTTTTTTTTATGTCAATAAAATGCTTAGGTGGTTACATTGGATTTCTGATTACACTTAACCCTTTTTATATCATGCTTAGAGTAGGAAAATAAGCTCCTTGAAAGAGAGCATTTACTTTCTGCATTTCTATTTTTAGCTATAATAAAACTTTGCTTCTTTTAGTTAGTTACATTTATGTTGTTTAAATAAATCAACTTAATGGTTCATTTGGTTTTTTATAAAACTTGTGCTACTAAGTTTTTTCTTGTCAAGTTGAGATGTTTTTACAGGGTATATAAACCATAGATTCTGGTGTTCTTGTATCCTCTCCTTGCTTTAAAGACCAGATCGAGCACACGTCCCACAGTTGGAGCCAGAATGTTACCACCTAAGTTGTACTTAGTGGTTTTCTATCAAGTGAGCCTGGTGAACCCGACAAGGATAACTTGTTCGGACTTCAGAGAACTTTCAATCTTGCTTTCGGGAAGCTTTGTTGTATCATATCACATGTTCATACCCCATGGGGGAATTGTAATAAATGTTCTAGCATGATAGTGTCTGTAAAAGACTCG